>CAUYQV010043128.1:0-26828 GCA_963574575.1 Galagoides demidoff | reverse complement strand
TCCAACACTCCACCACTCACCCACACACACACACACACACACACACACACACACACACACACACACACACACACGGAGCTGTATAGTATGTATCTGTAAGCCTATTTAACAACGTAGCTTAAAAAGTTGACCATCATCAGGTGGAGTCTTCAGAAGGCTGTTGCACCAGTCCCCGAACATACTCCTGCTTCAATCATGGCTTGTGGTCTCGTCGCCAGCAACCTGAATCTCAAACCTGGGGAGTGCCTCAGAATATGGGGCGAGGTGGCCCCTGATGCCAAGTCGGCAAAGACAGCAACAACCTGTGCCTGCATTTCAACCCCCGCTTCAATGCCCACGAGGATGCCAGTACTATCATGTGCAACAGCAAGGACGGTGGGGCCTGGGGGGCTGAGCAGCGGGCGGCTGCCTTTCCCTTCCAGCCTGGAAGTGTCGTGGAGGTGTGCATCAGCTTTGACCAGGCTGACCCGACCGTCAAGCTGCCAGATGGTTACACATTCAAGTTCTCTAACCGCCTCAACCTGGAGGCCATCAACTACATGGCAGCTGATGGTGACTTCAAGATCAAGTGTGTGGCCTTCGATTGAAGTCAGCTGGCCCATGACCTCTAATAAAGGCGGCTGCCTCTGCTCTTCCTGAACCAGCAAAAAAAAAAAAAAAAAGTTGACCATCGTTATGGCTGATGATTTACTAGTCAATAAATATAGTTCCAATCAGTATATTCAAACCAAACAGCCCAACCAGTAATTCATACAAAGGTTAAAAAAAAAATTCATGTCCCCTTTTATTTAAACACAGGCACCCAGGGTGAGTGCAATGGCTCACATTCCTAGTACTCTGGGATGCAGAGGCAGGAAGATCACTTGAGCTCAGGAGTTTGAAACCAGCAATGAGAAAGAGTGAGACCCTTTCTAACTAAAATCAGAAAATCTAGGGGCAGGGTACAGTAGCTCATGCCTATAATTCCACCACTTGGGAGGCTGAAGAGGGTAGATTGCCTGAGCTCACAGGTTCAAGACCAGCCTGAGCCAGAGTGAGACGCTGTCTAAAAATAGCCGGGCATTGGCTTGGCACCTGCAGCACAGTGGTTACAGCACCAACCACATGCACTGAAGTTGGTGGGTTCAAACCTGACCCAGGCCAGCTAACCAACAATGATAACTGCAACAAAAAATAGCTGGGCGTTGAGGCAGGCGCCTGTAGTCCCAGCTACAAGCACTGAGACATCTAGAGAATCGCTTACGCCCAAGAGTTTGAGGTTGCTGTGAGCTGTGACAGCACAGCACTCTACCAAAGGATGACAAAGGGATACTCTGATGAAAGAAAGGAAAGGAAGGAAGACAGATTAGCCAGAAGTCATGGTGGACACCTGTAGTCCCAGCTACTTGAGGCTGAGCAGGAAGATCGCTTGAACCTAGAAGTTTGAGGTTGCTGTGAGCTAGGGTGATGCCACAGCACTCTATCCTGGGCAGCAAGGAATGAGACTTAGTCTCCAAAAAAAAAAAAAAAACCCTCTAAAATCAATTAAACTTCAATAAGGTCAATAAAATTTCAAAATGTCTATGTTTTAAATAGTTTTATACCTTGCTAATGATGTAATTTCTAGTTAGCTCAAGCTATTCAGTAAACAGTACTAAGGCAATCAGAAATGTGTATAGTCCATGAACTTAAAAAAGATTTAAGGCAATCTACAAAAGAAAAATAAGACAAGGCCTTTTAACTAGCAAATTTTTCTAAGAGAACAAATGAACTGCTTATCGAGTTTCAGAGGTATTATCAAAACCCTGAGCTGAAAGCTCTCTCTAACCACATGAAATTGAGAAGTGCATATCCCAGGGCGGGGTGATGCCGGTGACCTCTACAAGGAAGGAACTTATCTCTGAGAAACTGACCTTTGGAAGAGTTCTCTTCTCCATCCCAATTTTGTCAGGGAAGAGGCAGCAGGCCCAGCTGGGGGTGGCAGCAAGTCCCACCTCTTAAAATACAGATGCCCTGAAGCCTCTGATCTTTAAATAAAACGACTGGTGGTTTTTAATTTCATGATAGTTCCTTCTGCTCATATATTCAGCAAAACAAAATCAACAAACCAAAATATCCCCTTCCTGCTTGGGGACACTGCTGTAGACGGACATGACTGAGTTAATCGGAGAGACTCAGAAAAGAAGGTGGGCATCTCATGACCCTTTATCCAGAGTCACAGTGGCTCCTCTACCTAGACCTGATGGGTACCCCAGTCCAGCTACTTAGACCTGATGCGCCGACCTTTTCTCTTTTCTGTCGTAAAGAACAGAAACATTGGAAAAAGAATTGTCTTGGGCTACACAGATACTAAAAAAACCTGATGAGCAAAAGAAAAGGTCTGCACATACTTCTTACCATATCTGATACCTTAATTCCCTGGTGGTCTAGTGGCTAGGATACCATACCTGACACCACAGATAAGTAACACAGGCCTCAAGTTAGACACCCTTGCACTACATTGCCTTACACCTTGCAAGTTTTTCCTTCTGTGATCTGATATAGAACCCACCCATCAACTGCCAGAAATAAAAACTATTCACCAAATAGCAACATGTATCCAATTCCAATATTTGATTGACTTAGAGCAGTTTGGGTGTGCTGTCATTAGTTTAATTAATTTAATCCTAGCACAAAAATTCTAATTTTCACAATGCAAAGATTAATTTAATTTTATTTTTCTGAAATGGCCATGCTCCCTATTTAGAAAAGTTTCTGGAACAGCACCTGTACAGTGTCCAACTATGGCCCCACGAGTGCCACCTGGGCATAAATACCAGGTAGAGACTCTCTGGCCACGGTCTACAAATCCCAGATTTTTCTGTTTCTTATAATTTCAGCAAAATCGATGTAATGTAATTTAAGGAAAAATAACCCAAACTCATTTTTGGACATAAGAAATGACTGCTAAGAGAGATGTGCTATTATTATAAAATGGCCAGTTTGCTTTTATCATGCAAAATTACCTTTCAATTCAATTGAACATTAACATTCAAATTGAGCATCTTAGAAAATAATGTATCTCACATTGCTTGTGTAAATTCCAAAGGATTTGGCCACTACAGGTGAACTCATTTTATTAGGAATGTTAGCTCCAAATTAGGCCTCTAAATCTCAAGGGTCAGCATTTTTCAGACTGGTATCTGAGAATACAAGCATACCAGGCGTTATCTCAGAAGTGTTCTCTGCTCCAGTCGGCTTGAGCAACTCTGATCCGGACAGGGTTAAGCAGATTTACTTAGAATTTAAAGACACTTTAATGTGCATTCAGAACTTCTAAGGAGGAAAGGACTGTAGCATTTTCTAAAATAATTTGCTCTTAGAACTCTTTGTGAGTCCCCCTCTATTGCCATCCTCCTGAGTTAAAGACAGTGTATCTTAACACACATTTCAGTCAAATAGTCCCCTACTCTAAAAAGTTATGGTTGTTTTTGAAAGTATTAAAACTCCCGAGTTCTCTGGGAAAGTATGTAAAAGAAAACAAAGCACTCTAAATCTGGTTAGGTGGGAGATCAACCATGCTGATTTCAGGCAAAGGGAATTTATAAGATCTCTGCTGGAGATGAGGGAAGTAAAAAGCACCACCTACTATCACAGCAATTCCCTGGGTGAAAACGGCCCACCAGAAATCCATTATGTGAAAATCCCACCTTGTCATGTCTGCAGCACCCCCACACACATTTAGCTCTTTATCATACTTAGGACAGAGACAGGGTCAATAAATCCAACTGGAAGGAAACCGTGAATCCCAGGCCAAGACTCTGACACCACCAGCATCCCCCACTGCATGGCCACAGTGCATGGTAATGACAAGACGTGGGTCACCTCCCTACCCCCACCAAAAGTGTCACCTCTGCTGGGGTGGTAGTCATAACATCACTGGTTGAGAACCACTACCACAGCCTCACAGAGCCAGAAAGGAACTCAAAGGGCTGAGCTTGAAGAATTGTATTCTTTTTCCCCCAACTTACCTTAAACCAAAAAAAAAAAAAGGTGCATCCCTACTTCATTAGAGTGAACCCACGATACATCACAGCTCACAGCAACCTCCAACTCCTGGGCTCAAGCAAGTCTCCTGCCTCCGCCTCCCAAGTAGCTGGGACCACAGGCGCCTGCCACAATGCCTGGCCATTTTTTTGGTTGCAGCCATCACTGTTGTTTGGCGGGCCCGGGCTGGGGATTCGAACCCGCCACCTTAGGTGTACATGGCTGGCGCCTTAGTCGATTGAGCCACAGGTGCCGAGCCTAACACAACTCTTCTTATTCCAGAGGCCCATGGTTGCACTGGGGTGTCCACTCAGAGAAAGAGACTAAGCAATCCAACAATTCAAAACATTCTCTTGTTGAGAACAGGGAACAAGCCCACTCTCAAATTACTTCCTTTCTCCTAAAACTCCAAAGCAATGTTGAAGTTCCATGTTTAACAGAAAGTATCCAACTTCTCTTGATTTGACTTCGAGTCTCAGACCTTGCTACGTTAACATGGAACAGAGAGCCCCTACAGCTTTATATTCTAGTGTCATGACTTTAATTGTGACAAGTTCCCCACCTCCCCATCCCCCCCACCTGAGCTGTTGCACTTACAAGATGCCCAGGGCAAACTCAAGCATGGCTGGCTCGACCTGCACAGATTCTGAATGCAAAATATGCAAAATGTTGGTGGGAACAGTCAGAATGACAGTGAGTAGCTTCAAAGCACAACTTGGTGTTTTGAAACATTTCAGTCAATTCTGGCAGGACTCATGCCTGGTTCCTTTAGAGGCCCTGCACCAGCAAATTCAGACTAGGTTTTACGTGCAGCAGACGTGGAAGTCCAGATGGCAATTCTCACTTAATTCCTGCACACCACATTGTATTTAAGTCCTCCAGTGGCTGCTTCTCTCAAAAGGATCCTCGTTTGGTAGCAAAATAACTACACAGCATTCTTGATCAGAAATCTGATAATAAAAAATGTTTTGAAAGCCACTGCGTGCCATAGAAAGGCTAAATAGTTTCCCAGCCTGATAAATAATTTCGACAAGGGAGGAAACCAGCGTCATCTCAAATCAAGTCTAGATTTTAAGGTTCAAGAAACTTCAGATGTTAATATTATTGTATTCCCAAGGCAGGAGCATCAGCAACTTCACCATGGAGGAAGTTGGGTACAGCATCTAAACTTTGTACAGCCGTCACCTGCTCATAGGAGAGCAGGCAGAATGGGGAAGGGAAAGACACAAGAGGATCTCTTATGAAAAGCTCTTCCCCTGTCCTGAGAAGGGACTGTTTATTTGCTGGCCTGCTTGTCTGAAGCAACCCAAGGCAGCATCATCACCATGTCTTACAGGGTTTTCACCATGTTCATGGCTGCAACATAAGGAGATGGGAACAGAAGTTTACATATTACTATCAACATTTAATTAAGAGGATAATCGAGACCGCTATCAAAGTTAAATACCATTGGCCCTCTGTATCTTGGGGTTCCAAATCCTGAGAACACTGTATTTGCAACCCTCAGCTCAGCTGAATCCCTGGATGCAGAACCCACAAATACTAAAGGCCAACTGTGAGACTTGAACATCCTTGGACTTTGGGAAGAGTGTCCTGGAACCAATTCCCCCCCACCCCGCCCCAGACTGAGGAACAACTGTACCATGCATGATCTGAGCAGATTTAGTGACTAACTCCAGCACCTTTGAACCATATCACTTAAAATGGTTCCTGATTTTGGCTCAGCACCTGTAACTCAACAGCTAGGGCGCCGGCCACATACACAGAGGTGGTGGGTTTGAATGTAGCCAAACAACAACGACAACAAAAATAACCAGCTTTGTGGAGGGCCCCTGTAGTCCCAACTACTTGGGAGGCTGAGGCAAGAGAATCACTTAAGCCAGTGGTTCTCAATCTTCCTAATGCCGGGATGTATTTTCATTGTTACGTAGGGGTCATGACCCACAGGTTGAGAACCACTGACTTAAGCCCAAGAGTTGGAGGTTGCTGTGAGCTATGAAGCCACAGCACTCTACCGAGGACGACAAAGTGAAACTCTGTCTCAAAAAAAAAAAAAAAAAGAAAGAAAAGATTCCTGATTTTTTAAAAAACCCAACTGGAGAGAATTTATCGATCACCCCACTGCAACTTCAATTCTAAGTCTAGGCTTCATTTGACCGAAAAAAGAAGATGAACAAGGAAAATAACCTGTCTTATTTTGAACACAATACATTTAATTTACAAAGATGGCTTGTCTAATATAATGCGATTTATCCAGGAATCGACAATGTTGATAATCCTATAATGTTTGGCACCAAATGTTTCTAGCATAATCACTGAGAAATTTAGATGCAGAATATAAAAGTAGCAAACTGCTAATACACAAAGAGCTCTGCCGTGCTTGCTAAAGAGCATCCTCTGCTTCTGAGGCTGGATCCTAAACTGCTTTTCGATGGATGAAATGCCTCTGCCTTCACCTGTCTGAAGCCTGCTAGGCAGAGTCCCACTGCCAGAACCTCTACTGGCCACAGCATTCCAGATAGAAGGCCCTCAGCTGGGAAGGAAGGAGAAGCAGCCAGCCGCTGGGGAGAGCTATGTTGGCATCCCAAGGGACTTGGAGAAATGCACCCTTATATGTGGAAAGACTAAAAGTTTCTTATACATAGTGGCACTGGTTATTTAAATAAAGTCATTAAACATTTAGCTCTCATAATGGACTTGAAGATGCCATTTTGGAAAACCCATTTAGGGTTTCTGGATGGTAATTTTAACAGCAAAATTAAAATGATAAATTGCAGTGGGTTTCTCTGACGTGTGTGCTTAGCTTTATGCTTTACGGAGTCCAGCGGCCTGCTGCATACCAAAATAAAAGTGACGCGAATCCAGCCCTGGCTGACTTGAGCATAGCCAGTGTTATCAGTCAGTCTAGGTGGAGGAAAACAGGCCTTTGCGTAGGTTCCTTGATTCTTTTTTTTTTTGAGACTGAGTCTCACTCTGTCCCCCTGGGTAGAGTGCAGTGGTATCATAGCTCACAGCAACCTCAAACTCCTGGGTTCAAGTGATCCTTCTGCCTCAACCTCCCAAGTAGCTGGGACTACAGACATCCACAATGCCTGGCTAGTTTTTCTATTGTTAGTAGGGAGGGGGGGGTCTTGCTCTTGCTCAGGTTGGTCTTGAACTCCTCAGCTCAAACAAATTGGCGTCCCTGGCCTCCCAGGGTACTGAGCCACCACACCTGGCAGATCCACTGATTCTTAAGAGGCAGGCAGTGGCAGGACCCTTCCATCAGCTGGTAATAATGCCACCATGCTCCTCTGCAGCCTGCACAGCCCAGTACAGAAGGGAGAAAGAGCCTGATCTTCAAGCTGACCAATGGGAGGGACCCCAGATGTGTCGTGGAAATGCTGTGAGGCATTTGGGCAACTTTCTCTGAGCCTCAGTTTCTTCTTTTAGGGTTATTGTTGTTGAGTTTCTCCTCTGGGAGCCCTCCACAGCATGTCCAAGTACAGAAGTGATCACAGAGCTGGGTCAGGGATATGCATGTGTGACTATGGCTAGCACTTCTTCTCCACTCTGCCCGGCCAAAGCCAAGTCCAGCCTGGGACTTGGCTCATCCCACTGTCCCAGCAGAGTGGCTGAGGGCTGTTCTACCCCTCCCTGCTGTCGACTGCACGTGATGCCTTCCCAGACACCGCCCAGTATGCCTGTTCCCAAACGGCCCTGTTCAGGCAACCTGAACTCAGCAGGGAGGGAACTTGACCACATTAGCCTGTGTAAGCACTTATAACAAGCACTTAGCACCTACTGGTGTTAAAAAAATGTTTCCTATAAGGAAGTAGTGACTATTGTTAAGAACAGTTTTGTACTGGACAATACATTTCTTTTTTTTTTTTAAACAGAGTCTCACTTTGTCACCCTGGGTAGAATGCCATGGCATCACAGTTCACAGCAACCTCAAACTCTTGGGCTCAAGCAATCCTCTTGTCTCAGCCTCCCAAGTAGCTAGGATTACAGGAACCTGCCACAGCACTTGGCTATTTTTTTATAGACAGGTCTTTTTCTGGCTCAGGCTGGTCTGGCACTCCTGAGCTCAAGCAATCCACTTGCCATGGCCTTCCAGAGTGCTAGGATTACAGGTGTGAGCTACCGTGCCCAACCTTGGTCAATACATTTCTTCAGTCTCAATGAGAAGCTTGTAAAGCATCTTGTTCAGATGCCTCTTCCCATTGGCCTTACTTTCTGAACACATGAAAGTACATTAAAACGAAACAGCCAGGAGTGGTTCACACCTGTAATCCTAGCACTTTGGAATCCGAGGCGGGAGGATGACTAGAGCTCAGGAGTTCAAGACCAGCCTGAGCAGGAGCAGACCCTGTCTCTACTAAAAGGCATAGTAACGCACACCTGTAGTTACTCATTCGGGAGGCTGAGGCAATGGGATCGCTTGAGCCCAAGGTTTGAGGTTGCTGTGAGCTATGATGATGCCACAGTGCTCTACCCAGGGCAACAGAATGAGACTCGGTCTCAAAAAACAAACAAACTAAAAACCAAAAGCAAAACTGACACCAGCCATTACCATGCTAGTTATCATGTCACCCAAAGAGGAAAAAATTACAATCCAGGTTCCTTAACAGAAACACCTGCAAGTGAGGGCTCTCCTAGCCTTTGCTTCTAGCCAGCTAAGAATCCGGCCCATTACTAAAACCTCAAGAGAGACAGTGACACCTGCAAGGCCCACAATCCTCCCCCTACAAAACTGGCTTGGCCAGTGTATCTAAGAGCCCTGTGCTTCCTTTCTCTAACAGGCTGGATCAAGAGAATTACTCAAGCCATTCTAAGACAGACAACACCCGGTAGAAAAATGGCAGCTCTGGTTTCTTTTCTTCTCCCCTCACCCTTTTTTGTAGAAGTTAGGGACTCGCTCTGTTGCCCAGGTTGGAGTGCAGTGGTGTGATCTCATAGCTCACTGAAGCCTCGAACTCTTGGGCACAAGCAATCCTCCTTCCTCAGCCTCCTGAGTAGCTGGGAATACAATCACACACCAACAGGAGAAGCTAACTTTTTCTCTTTTTTACTTTTTATAGAAGCGAGTCTTGCTGTGTTGCCCAGGCTGGTCTCAAACTCTTCACCTCAAGCCACCCTCCTGCTTCAGCCTCCCAAAGCACTGAGATTACTGGCATGAACCACCATGGCTGGCACTTTTCTTTCTCATTTTCCTGGTTTTTAAAATTACTCAATAAAGTAGGTGCAGTGCACATACTCTAACCTTATCAGGACCCAATTCTAGTGAGAACAACAAAACAGGAAGTGTGACTTAAGAAGCAGACGGTACACAAGAGGCAAAGCACTAAGGGAACTACATCAAATACAAGACACGTTTTTGGCTTTTTGCTTTTTTGGTTGATTGTTTGGTTTTTGCTACCAAATCTATTCCCTCACACTTCTGCTTCTGAGACATACTGGCTGATAAGAGTATTCATTAATATGAGCAAATGCTCTAAAAAGCAGTGCCTAATTAAAAATACATTCACAGTCTAGCCAAGTATGATGAATTTGCAAAGGACTTTGAAGCTACATAACCATCTCTCCCTACATCAGGGTAGAATATTGCCATGAATCTCTCTTTTTTTTTTTTGGAGATAAGAGTCTCACCCTGTTGCCCAGGCTAGAGTGCCATGGCGTCAGCCTAGCTCACAGCAACCTCAACTCCTGGGCTCCAGCCTCAGCCTGCCAAGTAGCTGGAACTACAGGTGCCCAACACAACGCCCAGCTAATTTTTTCTATTTTTAGTAGAGATGGGGGGGTTTCACTCTTGTTCAGGCTGGTCTGGAACTCCTGAGCTCAAGGGATCCACCTGCCTTGGCCTTTCCCAGTGCTAGGATTACAGGTGTGAGCCACCACACCCGGGCACCATGAATCTCTTTCGCTCTTAATCACTCAAGGGGTGGCTGGCATTGGTTCTGCTGGGGAAGGGTAGTGACTGTGGACTTGTCATCCATGTCTCATGGTACTTCTTCTTTTAGATAGAGTCTCACTTTGTTGCCCTTGGTAGTGACATGGCATCACAGCTCAAGTTCACAGCAACCTCAAATTCTTGGGCTTAAGCAATTCTCTTGTTTCAGCCTCCCAAGTAGCTGGGATTACAGGTGCCTGCCACAATGCCTGGCTATTTTTTAGAAATGAGGTTTTGCTTTGGCTCAAGCTGGTCTCGAACTTGTGAGCTCAGGCAATCCACCCTCCTCGGCCTCTCAGAGTGCTAGAATTACAGGCGTGAGCCTCTGCACTCAGAAAAAAAATGGCACTTTTTTTTTCTGAGACAGTCTCCTCTGTCACTGGGACTAGAGTGCCATAGCATCAGCCTAGCTCACAGCAACCTCAAACTCCTGGGCTCAAGTGATCCCCTTGCTTCAGCCTCCCAAGTATCTGGGACTACAGGTGCCCACCACAATACCCAGCTAATTTTTCTGTTTTAGAGAGAGGGTCTCGCTCTTGGCTCAGGCTGGTCTCAAACTCTTGAGGTCAAGTGATCCTCCAGGCTTGGCCTCCCAGAGTGCAAGGATTACAGGTGTGAGCCACTGTGCCCAGCCTTCCTGGCATGTTTTAAGAGATTCTGTTTATTTAGGATTTGTTGCAAAATAAAGAAAAAAAAATTTAAAGAAAAAAGCCCTATGTCCTATAATGTCTAGTAAAAACAAAAATTCCCCAGAAATGCACAAACCTAAAAGATAGCACTTGCAGCAGGTACTTACTTGCGACCTGAATAGAAGTGACCTTTTATAAGTGCATTTTCCATTATAAAAGGAATCCATTACCCTAATTTATAAATCATAAGTTATAGCCATCAAAATAGCTTTTAGACCTGCCAACTATTACAGAGAACCTCTAGTGATGCCATTAATACTTTAATTTTTAGCTTCCTCAGGAACACAGTGGAACACAGACCAGGCCTCATTCCCCACGTAAACATACTCTTCTCCTGATTTAGGAGACAGGGGACATTAATTTGGAGAAATTCACTCTGTCCTCCAAAAGCCAAGTATTTCCTTCTAAATGGAGGCCGAGGGTAGGGGTGGGAGGAGTGAGGGACCATTCAGATGTATCCCAATCCCAAGGAAGACATGAATGAAATAGTTCTAAGCCTTCTATCATCCTAAGTCATGACGCTATCAACTTTAGAACAGCAGTTCATTCATCTCAGCACCTACTGTTTGAAAAGCCAGTTTAAACAATGTACTTGTGATTCTGTAGCTTCACTGAATGTATTTACTCCCATCTCTGCCACCCAAATCACTGCGGGACCTTGGTCAAGTCAACAGCATTTGCTTTCAGCTCCTTGCTTGATTGCTTTGTTCTTTAAAATATAAGACCTGAACTCTCTCTGAGCTCAAATCCTGCTCAGGCTGCTCAGTCAAAAGGGGCAAGGTACCCCACTGTGACATCTGGATAGACAAAAGGTACAAAGTATCTTGTTTAGTCCTCATTGTTATTAAATAAATAATAATGGACACATGGGAGGATGGCTCATTCCTTAACTACTTAAGACCTGTAAGCCACTGCCTGATTTCAAGAAGCACAGACTTTAACTGCCAGCGAGTCTCCAACACTCACATCTGAGTGACCAGAAAGCGAGAGCTTCTTTGTTCTGTTTTTTTGTTTTCGGAGAGTGCAAGCCAATGCCTCATCTAATCGGGGGTGGCGGCTCCTCATAAAGTGGCCTGGGCTTCTGGGAAATGCCTCCCCGACACTGCTATTGATTTTGAACCTTGAAAGCAAGCAAAGGAGAAAATACACGCACAGTAAGAGCCCAGACATGGGGCAGACAGGTGCCAGCTCTCCTGCCAACTTAATCTGAAATATGAACAAAGCCCTTTCAGTCTGGAGCTATTCCTTCTGCAGGGAAAAGGGCTGTCCCTACACAGGGTCCCATCAATGACTCACTCTCAAAGTTGTTACTGCCTTAATCTTTTAAAAAGTTATCACCTCCCAAAAGATGATCATGTTATGGATACGGATGATCACAAAGCCTTGGCTTTGGGGGGACCAAATGCTGACTTACAGGAAATGAGGAAATGATGTGCTATCAATTTACAGCAGACAGAAGTTATCTTAGGAACTGGAAAACAGACTTGGCTTTCTCCATTAAACAGACTGTACAAATGACTTCCCTTTCTCTCCACAACTCACACACATGACAGGCTGTAATATTTGGAATATTTTTTCTGTTTTCTTTACATAAGCCTCTCACTTTTTTTGCATAAAACTGATTTTTTCCCTAACTCAAGAGATTACAACTGGAGAAGTTTCTGCAAAAAACAACTTTAAGACAGATTTGTCTTCAACTTTCCCATTATTCTTCTTAAAAAAAAAAACCTCTTTCCATCTTTTCCACAAATTCTCTATTAGAAGAATGGAGAGCTTCTAAGAATTACAAGCTCTGGTAATCAGTGGTTTGAAAAAGACACATGAAAAAAATTGAAATGCAGTTCTCTGAGGTATACCTCCCAACAAGGAAAAAAAACCAGTCCCATGGCAAACTCAATAATGGGAATCATTGCCAAGACAGACAATTAGTATTTGGTATCCATTCATATGATAAAGGGCAAATGGTTCTGATTCATATCTATTAGGTTAGAAACGGTCCTATTAAACTGTTTCCAATTATTGCCTCTGGGGAGTGAGGGGACAACATATTTGCTCTAATGGGTAAGTTTTTTATGATGGAACATTAGGCTTACGTGGTCCCAATACACTCCCCACTTTGTTCTTCATATTAACTGGTCTTAGAAAATAAAGTTCCCAAGTCTTGCAGCCCAGACCACTAGACACTCACACTGCATCTCATGTTTGTCTTTACCGACCTCCTAAGTTCACTCTCCAAAGCCTCAATTCATCATTTTTCACAAGTCCCTAAGCTCACCCTAGATCCCCAACCACAATTCAACACTCGATTAATCTCTGTGACGAGTTCCTATGTCAGCATGTACGGGATACAGTAAGTCTTAGATGTGCCAACACATCTAGGACAAAAAGGCAAAAATACCAAGGGCAGGAAGGGGAGAAAGAAGATGTGGACTGGGTTCTTTTCATCTCAGGTCAGGCATTGGCAGAGAACGGTACTGGGGTGAAGGCAGAGAGCTGGTAAGGGCGCACTGACGTACAAACCACTAAGTTGAATGATGTCCAAAGCTGATCTGTGCTGACAAAAATCAGAACAGTAGTGACCCCCGGGGGAGCAATAATTAGAAGGAGGCACAAGAAGGCCTCTGGGCACAGGTCACCTCCAGAACCTGTCCGGGGAGAGTTTGCAGGCACTTGTTCCCTTCGTGAGAATTCACTTAAGACTCAACCAAGTTACCGGGCGTGAGCTGACCATCAACAGCCCCCGCACTCCCCCGACCACCCCTCTGGCTGCAGAGTGAAGGGACTACCAATGCATCAACGCAAGACAGAGGTGGAACCGGGAGGAGGCCCTGGGGACACAAAGGGTCAGCTCCAAAGATGTTTTGGAGATAAGGCCAGCAGGACTTGCCGAGGGAAACAGAATGACTCTCAAATTTGAGGCTCAGTTATGTCAGTGACAGCTTCTAAGTTCCCAGGGAAAAAAACTTTGTTCATGGCTTTCAAGGCTGGGCTTTCTGTCTTCATACTGAATTCCATCTGTCTCCCTGTCTCAGGTGGTCCCTGAGCCCCAAGGCCCACTAGCACAGAGACCCGGCTTGCACGGCTCCTTCATGTCCTTGTGCCTGTCTCCTCTCTGGGAGGATGGGGGCTCACACGATTATACATACAAGTGCACGGCACAGCACAGCGCACACAGGGAACAGTGTCAGCTATTAGCATTACAAAGAACAAGACACTTGTCCAGCAGGGCACAGTGGCGGGGTGCCTGTAGTCCCAGCTACTCCAGAAGCTGAGGCAGGAGGATTACTGGAGCCCAGGAGCTTAAGGTTGGTGGATCCAGGATGCCACAGCACTCTACCCAGGGCGACAGAGTGAGAGTCTAACTTTAAAAAAAAAAAAAATATATATATATATATATATATATAGTGGATTGAATTAGGATGGGGAGGGGGTTGCCTAAAAATCTAATCCCTGTGTGTAGGGAACTTATAAGGGAGGATGTTTTCAACTACCCAACTTACTAAAGTAGGGTTTGGGGGAAAAATTGCTAACAGAAGGACTGCTTACAAATGTGTGAGTATAAATCACGCATTTTAAAACATACAATCAGACCCCAACAGACAAAGCTGGCGGTAAATACTGTCCATAACATAACATAAAAATTGTGAGTTGATACACGGAATCCTGTTTATCTGTTCCAACAAACTAAAAAGTACAAACACTAAAGCAAACTTACAACATCCTTTACCTGTCAGAGTAAACGTTATCAGAATCAGTGACACTGTGGTGACATGAATACTCATTCGTTGCCAGTAACATCAAAATTAGCAGAATTTGTAAGAACATGTCATTTAACCAACAACCTTCTATCCAGTTTGTAGCCAGAGGCTCATAAATTAAGCTGCTTATTTAAGATAAGTGGCAGAGCTGGGGATTCAAATCCATGGCTTACTAACTAAGCCACGCTCTTTCTACTCTGCCAGGAAGCCTGAGGGTTTGTAACAGAAGGAAGGCACAGAAGCAAACTCAGTTCCTGAAGAATCGAAACAAGCTGCCAGTGTACTCAACGACAAATGGAAAGAGTGGTGCCTGGCGCCCGGGCTCACACCTGTAATCCCAGCACTGTGGGAGGTCAAGGAAGGAGGATGACTTGAGGCCAGGAGTTTGAGACCAGCCTGGGCAACATAGCAAGGCCTTTCTCTACCCGCCCCCCAAAAAATGTTTTTAAATTAGACAGATGAGATTGCATTTGCCTGTAGTCCCAGCTACTCAAGCTGCTTAAGCAGGAGGATCCCTTGAGCCCAGAAGTTCAAGGCTGCAATGAGCTATGATTGAGCAACAGAGAGAGATCCCATCTCTCAAGAAAGAGAAAGAGAGAGAGAATGGCTTTGTTAACTATAATATATTATTTAAATTACATGGAAACACAAGGAATGGTCATTTTACAAGTAAAACTGAAATAAGAATGCTTCTAACTAATTCATGTAAAAATTCATGTTTATGCAATAGGATTGCCAAAATGGGGTTGGGGGTTCTGAATATTTTTTAAAGTATCTAATATTATACTTTGAAAAAAAAAAGTGTTGGCTTTGGTAGTACATATACTAAAATTGGCATGATTACAGGGAAATTAGCATGGCCCCTATGCAAGGATGATGCCCAAATCATGAAGCATTTCATATTCTATGTACAGTGTGTGTCGAAAGCTTTTGGAAATGGAATGCCTTCAGCATATTTTGAAACTTAAATCATTCTTTGGTTAACAAATAAATGCGTCAGAGATCTAGCATATAGAAAAGTGATAAATAGATATTTTCTTTCTTTTTTTGGCCGAGGCTGGGTTTGAACCCGCCACCTCTGGCATATGAGGCCAGCGCCCTACCCTTTTGAGCCACAGGTGCCGCCCAGATAAATAGATATTTTCTATTTATCATATAGAAAGTATCATATCACATTCCTTTTCACCTAGGAATTAGGCCCACAGAAATATCTGGAAAAGTACAAGTTAATATGTATAATATACATATAATTTACATTTTATATATTAAAAAGTTACATTTACATATAAATATTTTGTTTTTTCTAAAGAGAGCCTCCCACTCTATTGTCCAGGCTGGAGTACAGTGGCTCAGTCACCGTTCAGTGCAGCCTTAAACTCCAGGCTCCGGTGACCCTCCTGCCTTGGCCTCCCACAGTGCTGGGAACCACTCTTAAATTAATCCACCCTCAACCCTTGAAAAAAAAGAGTTTAAAGAGTTCTTCCTCAAGATCACCTGGAACAGTCCCTCCATTATACTGATGAGAAGCAAGGCCTGAAAGAATGTTACTTGCCGAAGGTCACAGACCTTGTCAGGAACAGAGAACTTACCAAAAAACATTCTAGACAAGTCTACTTTTTTTTTTTTTTTTTTGAGGCAGAGCCTCAAGCTGTTGCCCTGGGTAGTGTGCCGTGGCATCACAGCTCACAGTAACCTCCAACTCCTGGGCTCAAGCAATTCTCCTGCCTCAGCCTCCCAAGTAGCTGGGACTTCAGGCACCTGCCACAACGCAATGTTTTTTGGTTGCAACCGTCATGGCTGTTTGGCGGGCCTGGGCTGGATTCGAACTCACCAGCTCAGGTGTACGTGGCTGGTGCCTTAGCCGCTTGAGCCACAGGCACCAAGCTGACAACTCTACTTTTTAACGACAAAAATAATAATAATAGCACTTTGATAAGATCAGAGAATACAATCTTTTCAAATATAGAACAAGACTGAGTGTCTAAGAGCTAACACTCAAGGTTTGTTCTCAATTTCAAATCCACTGAAAAATTTACTCAAGGAATTTTAATTAACAAGAATGAGGTAAGCGTTGAGAAAGAACCCTTGAAACTCACAGTTCCAGGCTGTTGTGAACCAGACACCATCTTTTATTAACTGCAGCACCAGCAACACCATTGCCAAGGGAGAGTAATCTCCACTACCACTGTGATCAAAGAAAGGACCTCTCCAGAAGCAAGACTCCAGCTGAACTCAGGACACTCGGATTCTTCTTGGACAGTGATAAGCTACACTTGGACCTTCCTTCATTTTAAGTCCATGCAAAGATTATCTTCATGTACAAATTAGTCATTGCAGATTTTATACAAAATATGAAAGAGAAGACAAATTCTATTCTTTCCCTTCTGCTGTGTTAAGAAAAATGTTTCTTCCTTGCTAGAAAACAACACACACACACACACACACACCCCTATTAGCTATTCTCTGGTCTGGAAAGGGCAGGCTTAACATGACTTATGCATGTATGTAATATTTCAGTGATTAATGCTTTAGTTAATATTAGGAAAAACAGCACCAGATGAACTGATACAATTGAATAACAAATCCTTACAAAATCTACACATTCTTAAAATTTGCTCTGAATTTTATTAGCATTTAAAATGCCTTTTATAGTTGTTCAGTAACAGAGGGGAAAAGCTAAATTCAAACAATAGGATTTATAGCCCTGTTAAAACATAACGTAGTGTGCCAAAGAAATGGTTAAATAGGAGGCAACCGTCTACTTTCAGGTTTAAACCTGCTCGTTTTGTTAAAGGTACTGTTTACTTTTAACAAAGTTCTAATAGTTAACTCATTCAAAAAATATTTAGTGTCTTATCATTTTACCAAGCATCAAATTTTGAAGTAAAGGGGCTTACCATGTATAGTTTCAGATTTTTCTTTTTTTTTTTTCAGTTTTTGGCCAGGGCTGGGTTTGAACCCACCTCAAGAACTATCTAGAGGTTTAGAAACAGTAAGTCATGAGTTCCCTCTCCATCCATTTTGCATTTTTTAAAACTCTTCTTAAGGAGGAGCAGATCCAGAAACCCAAATTTTATCCAGGTGTGGTTATCCTACTTCCCCAAAAATACAAAATCTAGCCTCTCTTCTAAATCAGGAATACACAGATTGCTTACTGAAGCATTCCAGTCCATGCAACATTCATAACACGTCCTGCAACCCCCTCAATTAGTAACCTTTTGCACACACTTGCTCACCACCTCCATCTGCTACAAAGGAAATCTGGGGCCCCAGGGAGGAGAACCCACCTTTAAACAGCTGCAGAAGTAATTACCCCCAGGAAAGGACGGATTCATTTTCTTCTGTACCTTCCAGATTGTCCAGGTTGCTGTATTTGTTTTTAGGTGTGTTTGTTTTCTTGTTAACTGAATGACCAAGAGCAAGATTTGATTTAAAGGCTTCAACTGATTACGCACCCGTAAATGTACACATGAAGAATTCCACCTCGCATTGCCAAGAAAAACTCAGTCCTTCTATACCATGCCTAGAGGATAGTCTTGTAAAGGACAATTCCCTTGTATTCTTACTAAATAGATAAATCAGTAAAAAGGGTCAAGGGCATCCACAGGCTATCTCAATCTTTCATAAAAGCATGATTATGATAAAACAGAGTGACTTCCTAGGGGAAAAAAGATAAATAAATAATATACGTATACATAACGTTTGTTCAAATCTTGGATCTCCCGAGTGAATACTGTGCTCTTTGAGCCACTCCCAGCTGCTCTGGCTTCTTTGTGCAAGGCTGGAGGAGGCTCTAGCCACCAGGAGATTGCCCCGCAGTGACACATGGTCAGAGCTCCCGCAAACCCGCAGCCCTGAAGGGCCTGACCTGCTGACTGAGCAAAGTTAATTAGCCTCCCACCTCCATTCAGCTAAACCCCTAAACAAAAAAATACAAGCACACAATGGAAGGCACTGGCACCTGTGAAAGCATCTTAATCACTTTCAAACGTGAAGCAAATTCTTGGAGAAAGAAATCTACATTTTCAACTAATCCTTAGCTCTATTAACACGCACTTGCAACAATGATTAAAACCACCAGGACACCATGCAATGAAAATTAACTTTCACATGGTTTTAGCTCTGCTACATTTAAATTTTATTCAAAACTTTGGAAAAAGGTGCTCTGCAACATGGAAGGTTTTGTTGTGTTTTGTTTTGTTTTTAATGCAAGATGAGTTGTTCTATACTGAAAACTGTATTTCAGGGTCACTTTAGGCTCAATGCTACACCAAAACTAGGTGTACACACAAAATTTCAGCCCGGCCAATGTATCAACCACCAATTACTAGACAGAGGCAAATAAATGGTTAGTGGTGTCATTAATAATTATGCTCAGTCTAACTTTTATTTACCAGCTATTTTCTTCCTTCAAAGATAAACACTAAACAATTAAACAAAACCAGTCTAGATTTCTAGATGTTAAGAATGACTTTCCAGGGCTAGGAGGTATTCTATTGATTTAATCAGCGTAAAAACACTCAGCAAGAGTCAAAACAGCCCTTCTGCAGTCCCACACTAGAGTGGAAAATACAAATGCACAACTTGGCAAGGAAGTCACACATCTGATGGAAAGAAAATGATATGCAGGGGTCCTGTTGACAGCAGATGGCAGGGAACTAATCCCATAAAGCCTTATTCCTTCCAAGGATAGTGCCTTCCCATAAGAGTTTTCATCTGTAACACTGACATTCCTAAATCGATAGAAAATGCCTCTAAGTATTCTGATAGAAAAAGACTGTTAATGACTCATCCAAATGTCTTCTACAAGAAAATGTGAACTAGATGCATGTTGTCTCTGAACGGAGTTTCTGATTAAGGGAAGGTCTCAGTCATGCTGAGACCATTGTTTATCAGTTTCTTGGAGGTCAGATTTGTTTTTCAAAAATCTATTCAATGGGCTTGGCGCCTGTGGCTCAAGTGGCTAAGGAGCTAGCCACATACACCTAAGGTGGCGGGTTCGAATCCAGCCCTGGCCGGCCAAAATAACAAGGACGGCTGCAACCAAAAAATAGCCCGGCGTTGTGGCGGACGCCTGTGGTCCCAGCTACTTGGGAGGCTGAGGCAGGAGACTCACTTGAGCCCAGGAGTTGGAGGTTGCTGTGAGCTGTGATGCCAGGGCACTCTACCAAGGTTGACAGCTTGAGACTGTCTCAAAAAAAAAAAAATCTATTCAATGGGGCTTATCTGTTTTCTGTATGTGAAGTGTACATTCTTAAAGCATCTGTTACTCTGATGACCGACACCCTGACAGCAAATAACTTTGGAAACCTCAACCTTTAAGCACAAGGGACACCTCCAGCTGAAGCTTCTTTAGAATGCAAAACCTCTGGCCTTTCAAATGTGTTTTCCACATACAGCAAGTAAAGTGCTAGGGGAAAGCTATTTGCTAAAAAGGGTGGTTAGGATAACATGGTATCTCCACTTGACCACATTACAGTCCAACATGTTTGTGAGCACTGATTTAGAATTCTTTTTTCTTTTCTTTTGACAGCGTCTCACTGTCACCCTCAGTAGAGTGCTGTAACATCATAGCTCACAGCCACCTCAAACTCTTGGGCTCAAGAGTTCCTCTTGCCTCAGCCTCCTGAGTAGCTGTGATGCCATAATCCCTGGCTACTTTTTTAGAAGCAGTGCCTTGCTCTTGCTCAGGCTGGTCTTGATCTCATGAGCTGAAGCAATCCACCTGCCTCAGCCTCCCAAAGAGCTAGGGTTACAGGTGCCACCACCATGCCTGACCAGAATTCTTTTTATAAAAGCATCCTTATGTGAAACTGGCGTTTTCTTTGAGTGTGTGGCAGTGAAGAATGCAATGACTGCATATACACTTTGATGCCATCGTCTTTTTTTTTTTTTTAGACAGAGTCTCAAGCTGTCACCCTGGGTAAAGTGCCATAGCATCACAGCTCACAGCAACCGCAAACTCTCAGGCTTAAGTGATTCTCTTGCCTCAGCCTCCCAAGTAGCTGGGACTACAGGCACCCATCACAACGCCCAGTTATTTTTTGTTGCAGTTGCCACTGTTTGGCGGGCCAAGGCTGGATTCAAACCCGCTAGCTCCGGTGTATGTGGCTGGCGCCTAGCTGCTTGAGCTACAGGCACTGAGCCTAATGCCATTGTCTTAATCTACCAGGGCTGTTTATCCACCATGGATTGCTTTTGTATCATTAGTGCAAACGTCAATACAGTGAAACAGACAAATGCCCTAATATTATTATGAAAATAGCTCTAATCCAGCAGACACCCCCCCCCCAAAAAAAAGGTGTTAGGGATAGGCAGGGGTCAGCTGCATTAGTTTTCTAGGGCTGCTGTCATAAAGTACCACATACTGGTGGTTTAAAATAAGAAAAATTTATTCTCTCACAGTCCTGGAAGCTAAAAGTCTGACAATAAGATGTCCACAGGGTCCCTCAGACAGTCCTACAGAATTCATCTCTGCCTCTTCCTGCGTCTGGCGACATTGTGTATCCCTTGGCTTGTGACAATATAACTCCAATCTCTTCGTCCATCTTCACATGAGGCCTTACAAGGTTATCCAATTAAGTTCACAGGTAAGCGCTACATACCTCATTGTTGACTATTACTAGTCACCTTCAAGGTGCTCCCCTCGGGAAGCTCTGCACCCACGCCAGCCCCTAGTCCACCCTTCAGAGCAATTTTGGAACTCTTTTTCTGGAACAGCCATAAAGCTGTCATTGTACAACTTTGGACAATTAAGTTCTTGAACTAGAAAAAGTGCGACATACCTGACCGCTGAGTGTCACCACAGTCACCTCTGAGGTCCTCCCAGGGGAAGCTATGCACTGACACCAGGGCCTAGTCCACCCTTCAGAGCACTTTTTCTTTGTAAAAATAAATCCCATGAAAAGCAAGAAAGCAAGGGAAGCATTCTAGTTCCTCTGGAGATTGAAAAAGAAACAACCAAATGCAATGTAGGAACTTTGATTATATCCTGGATTCATTTCTTTAAATAGGTGTAAAATATATTTTAGGATAACTGGGAAATTTGAATATGGACTCTTTATTAGATGACTTTTTTTTCTTCGAGACAGAGCCTCACTTTTGTTGCCTCAGCCTAATTTACAGCGGACTCAAACTCCCGGTTTCAAGCAATTTTCCTACCTCAGCCTCCCGAGTAGCTGGGACTACAGGCATCTGCCTTAACACCTGGCTCATTATTTTCTATTCTTAGCAGAGAAGGAGTCTCATTCTCCCTCAGTCTGGTCTCAAACTCCTGAACTCCCACTTGGCCTCCAAGAGAGCTAGGATTACAGCTGTGAGCCACCGTGCCCCACCTAGACAATAGTATTAATCAATGTTCATTTTCTCAGTTGTAATAATGACAGCATGCTTAAACAGAAGAATGCAGAAATGTATTCTTGGGAGACAATGCAGAACTAACCAGGAGTAAAGTGTTTGATGTCTAAAACTTACTGTTAAAAGAATTCTCAGCAACAACAAAAAAGGATGCAAATAAGAGAAAGAAAGTCAAGGTGGCTAAACGTTACTGCCTAGTGACTTCAACAGAGACGCTGCTTCTGTGTACTGGGTGACAAATCTATTTACCCAACAGAAAACTTCCCACGGTCACTCCTCTGTACCATGAGACATTTTACTATTGAAGCAAGTCCCCGATCTAGAAGCAGTACTTCTTATCTAAATATTAAGTTAGGACTATAAAGACCATTATTCAGAAACCAGGACAGTATGTGCTTTAATTGCTAAAGATGCATAATGTTCACTTGAATCCATCCTGGTGTCCGTCGTACACACAATCATTTCAGAAGTCATTTTTCATTTTTAGCTTTACCTTGGTGTAAGAACAACACCATTTTGTTCACTAAAAACATAAGGGATCAACATCAGGGAAGCCACAGGAAAAGGCAAATCAAAACCACTTTACACCCATCGTCTATAATCAAAAGGGAAGGTAACAAGCGTCATCAAGGATATGGAGAAGTCAGAACCCTCCTGCATCGTCGCTGGAATGTAAAATGGTGCAGCTACTTTGGAACAGTCTGGTGGCTCCCCAAGAGGTTAAACCAAGAGTTAAAATATAACCCAGCAATTCCACTCCTAGATAAATACCTGAGAAAGATGAAAACATACCCACCCTAAAACTTGGACACGAATGTTCACAGTATTATCATCATTCAGAATAGCCCCGAAGTAGAAACAACCCAAATGTCCATCAACTAATGTGTGATAAAGGTGGGGTACATGCATACAATGAAATCTCATTCAGCAATTAAAAAGAAATAAAGTACCGGCTGGGCGAGGTGGCTCACACCTATAATCCTAGCATTCTGGGAGGCTGAGGCAGATGGATTACCTGAGCTCAGGAGTTCAGGACCAGCTTGAGCAAAAGTGAGAGTCCATCTCTACTAAAAACAGAAAAACTAGCCAGGCGTCACGTGGGGCGTCAGATGCCAGTAGTCCCAGCCGCTGGGGAAGATGAGGCAAAGGGATGGCCTGAGTCCAAAAGATGGAAGTTGCTGTGAGTTAGGACACCATATCACTCTACCCAGGGCACAGGGTGGGACTGTCTCAACAATAAATAAATAAATATAAAAATAAATAAAATACTGACATGTACCACAACAAGGATGAATCTTGCAAACACTGCACTAAATGAAAGAAGCCTGGCACAAAAGGCCACATACTGTGTGATTCCATTTATACGAAATGTCCAGAAGAGACGAATATATAGACAGAACGTAGAGTGGTTATTGGGAAGCAACAGGATTGTCATGACAGTTACACAACGTTGTAAGCTGCTAAAAACCACTGAACGGTAGGTGCACTTTAAGTGGTGAACCGTGTGGTGAATTACGTAGTATTATCTTAATAAAGCCGTTATTTTCAAAAACCAGAACGATTAATACTTTTCTGGCAACTGAGACTAAGAAAATATTTCAGGAAAAAGCACTCAGAAAGTTATCCAGAGATATCATCCTGGGGTAAATAAATCTGCTCCAGAGTCTCCACTCCTATTAATCACACACCAGGACAAGGATGCTCCTTGAGCAAGAGCAAAATGTCATGACAGATCAGATTCCGGCGGTGTTGATTCCTGAAGGAAATAAAATACATTTCTGTAATTATGAAATCCTCCCCAGATGTCTTGGCAGGTTCTTACGACAGAAGTAAGCTCCTTGCCACTACATTCAGAAGAAAATAGGACAACAAATGAATCTACAGTACTACTGAGAGAAATTCTGTGCTAAATAATAAACATTTTAGGAAGGATATATAAAACTTAAACATTGGACCAGGCACAGGGGGCTCATGCCTGTAATCCCAGCACCCTGGGACGCCCGGGCGGGTGGACTGCCTGAGCTCAGGAGTTCGAGACCAGCCTGAGCAAGAGCAAGACCTCATCTCTAAAAATAGCCAGGCGTTGTAGTGGGAGTCTGTAGTCCCAGCTACTTGGGAGGCTGAGGCAAGAGAATCACTCAGGCCCAAACGTTTGAGGTTGCTGTGAGCTATGTCGCCACAGCAGAAAAAGTGAGACTCTGTCTCAAAAAATAGTAATAATAAAATAAAAATAACTTAAAACATAAAAAAAATCTTTTTTTGAAATTTTAGGTTAATGTGGTATACAAACAGATTCCAGGTTAAAGTCCCGTTTGTAGGTGTGTCTCACACCCAGGTATTGTGCCACTCACCCCTGCAAAGCACCCATTGGGTGGGAATTTACCCAAATACTTCTCCCCTCCCCTCCTCCTCCCTGCTTGAATGTCACTGAGTTTTTCTCTCATGTGAGCATGTAGGTTATCAGTCTGCTAGTTCTGATTTAGTACATGTGAGATTTGTCTATTTTTTTTTTTTTTTTTTTTTTGCAGTTTTCAGCTGGGTTTGAGCCCGCCACCACCAGTATATGGCGCCAGCACCCAACTCCTTGAGTCACCGGCACTGCCACTGTGTTTCCATTTTTATAATACTTCACTTAGGAGAATGGTCTCCAATTCCATCCAGTTGTTGCAAAGATACAAAATCTCCATCTTTCTGTGGCTGAGTAATATTCCACTATACATGCTGAAGGGTGCTTGGGTTCTTTCCACATCATTGCGGTTGAGGACCACTGCTTTAAATACATGAACTTGAAAACATACAGTCACACTGTCTTTTTTTTTTTTTTTTTGTCGCCCTGGGTAGAGTGCCGTAACATCACAGCTCACAGCAACCTCAAACTCTTGGGCTTAAGCAATTCTCTTGCCTCAGCCTCTCAAGTAGCTGGGACTACAGGCGCCCGCCACAACGGCCAGCTATTTTTTGGTTGTAGTTGTCATTGTTGTTTGGCGGGCCCAGGCTGGATTTGAGCCCACCAGCTCTGGTGTATGTGGCTGGCTGGTTCCTGGACCTGGCTTAGAAGGAAAAGATAAAGTAGGGGTAGGGGATGGAGGACATGGCACCTGTCAGGAAGCAAGGCTGTGCTCAGTGAGCATGTGCAGAAATCAGAGCGCTGGGGAGGGCTGAAGGGTGGCCACTTAAGCTCGCCCCATCAGCGGTATCTGAAGAAAGAATGTCTCCCTACTGGCCGTGGAGAAACCTAGTAGCCTGGACACCAGGCCTCTGAACTGTCTCAGCGCCCCACATCCTACACCCTTCATGAAACCTGTCATGCTGTAAGTTCCTGCCATTATCCCTGTTACTTTTGTCTACGAAAAGCCTTCATTAACTAACAGTGTTATGTAGCTACAGAGTGCTATTATGGCTGCAATCTAGGAATGTAATAGGTCCTGATAACCTGGATCATAAACAGTATATAATGGTTATAGATGCAAAAGCTTGTCCTTGTTCTATACATCTACAACACTTTGCAAAATTTGTCACAAGACATGGGGTTGTCACAAAACCACCCAGTAACCTGTCTCGAAGTCCCATCTTCTCTGTTGACCAAGGATTGGCATTTTGTGGATTCTTCCACACTGCGATGTGTTCCTGGCGTTTTGATAACCATCTCTCAAAGAACTCAAAATCTTAATGGGGCTTTTACCAAAATCTACACTTCTGACTTTAATCCAGGAATATCTGACATTAAAATGTGACTCTGAGAACTAAATATGATGGTCCAAATGGACAGTGACCAGTCTAAACCACAGAATGATGTTATTTCTGAGAATACAGCAAAAAAGCGCATCAAACGCTCCCCATCAACCACTTCTCACATTTAGATTACAGTGAATATAAAGTCAATTACACCACCACAGCCTCTGTCTCCCTCCCTGCTTATAAGCTAGAGTTGCTCTCATTTTCAATTTCCTCTCATGTTCCTCTATCTGCTGGTTTTTTGATACGCAGTCATCTTAAAAAAGGAATATCAAAGTTTTGAAAAGTTGAAATGATCTAAAACACTGATATTCTAACACCAGATTATTGTCATGTTGTTCTTTCAACTTTCAGTGACATATGTAACTTTTTTTTTTTTTTTCAGAGACAAGAGTCTCATTTTATCGCCCTCGGTAGAATGCTGTGGCATCACAACTCACAGCAACCTCCAACTCCTTAGGTGTTTCTCTTGCCTCAGCCTCCCAAGTAGCTGGGACTACAGGCACCTGGCACAATGCCCGGCTATTTTTTTGTTTCACTTTGGATGGGGCCAGGTTCGAACCCACCATCCTCAGTATATGGGGCCAGTGCCCTAGCTGCTGAGCAAGAGGCACCGCCCCATGTATAACATTTTTTAGACCATCACTCTTGTGGAGTACAGTTCTGTATATTTCCCCCATTTCAAAGTCAACGTATTTTCCAAAGTAGCTAAAATTTCTCATTTTCCCATAATTATGAAGATCAGGTATATGCACCACAAATACTTCAATTAATCCATCTTTCCATATCTTAACTAAGGCAATGGTAAACATCTATAATAAACATTTTATGAGCTAGCTTTCCTTCTTTGTTATTTGTTAAATTTCAAGGACTAGGAACAGTGGAACAAAAGATATAAACCAGCAGTTCTCAACTTATGGGTCACAACCCACAGGAACTGTATTAAAGGGTTACAGCATTAGGAAGGTTGAGAACCACTGATATAAACACTCACATGGTTAGATTCCCTGCCAATGTGCTTCATAATACTTGATCTTTTAAAAAGCACAGGAGGTGGCTCGGCGCCTGTGGCTCAATCGGCTAAGGTACCAGCCACATACACCAAAGGTGGCGGGTTCGAATCCCCAGCCCGGGCCCGCCAAACAACAATGATGGCTGCAACCAAAAAATGGCCAGGCGGTGTGGCGGGCACCTGTGGGCCCAGCTACTTGGGAGGTGGAGGCAGGAGACTCGCTTGAGCCCAGGAGTTGGAGGTTGCTATGAGCTGTGATGCCATGGCACTCTACCCAGGGGGATAGCTTGAGGCTCCGTCTCAAAAAAAAAAAAAAAAACTGTTAAAAAGCACAGGAGGCT
>CAUYQV010043126.1:0-31000 GCA_963574575.1 Galagoides demidoff | reverse complement strand
CAAATTTTCATATTTCTGGGAATAAAGTTTCTTGAAATATTCATTAAGGATTTTTTTGAATTTCTAAGGAGTCTGTTGTTATTTCATCTTTACCGTTTCTGATTGGAGATTTTACTCTTTTTTTTTTTTTTTTGGTTAGGTTGGCCAAAGGTTTATCTATTTTATTGACCTTTTAAAAAAAACAACTTTTTGATTTATTGATCTGTTGTATAATCCTTTTGTTTTCAATTTTGTTTAATTCTGCTCTAATTTTTGTTATTTCTTTTCTTCTGCTGGATTTGGGATTGAAATGTTCCTTTTCCAGTTGCTTGAGATGTCCCATTAGTTGTTAACTTCCTCTCTTTCCGTTCTCTTGAGGAAGGCTTGCAATGCTATAAATTTCCCTCTGATGACTGCCTTTGCAGTATCCTAGAGGTTCTGATAACTCATATCTTCATTATCATTTTGTTCTAAAAATTTGGTAATTTCCTTCTTGATCTCATCTCTGACCCATCTATCATACAGCATAAGGTTATTTAGCTTCCATGTTTTTGTATGAGTCTGCAGATTCCTGTTGTTACTGAGTTCAACTTTTATTCCATGATGATCTGAGAAGATGCATGGAATAATTTCTATTCTTTTAAATTTGCTGAGGTTAGATTTGTGACCTAAGATGTAGTCAATTTTGGAGTATGTTCTGTGGACCAATGAGAAAAATGTGTATTCAGTTTTATTAGGATGAAATGTTTTGTAGATGTCTATTAAATCCAAAAGTTGAATAGTTAAATTTAAATCTAAAATTTGTTTGCTAAGCTTCTTTTCGGAGGATCTATCCAACACTTCTAAAGGAGTGTTAAAACCTCTGATCATGATGAAGCTGGAAGAGATCAAGTTGCTAATGCCTGTTAGAGTATCTATTACAAATTGAGGTGCATTCTGGTTGGATGCATAGATATTGATAATTGAGGCCTCATCATATTGAGTATTACCCTTAACAAATATAAAGTGGCCATCATTATCCTTGCTTACTTTTATTGGTTTAAAACCTATTGTATCTACGAATAAAAATGCAACACTTGCTTTTTTCTGCTTTCCATTTGCCTGGAATATAGATGACCATCCCTTCACCCTGAGTCTATATTTATCTTTTAAGGTAAGATGAGATTCTTGTATACAATAGATGTCTGATGTCTGGTCTGAGTTTCTGTATCCAATCAGCCAATCTGTGCCTTGTTAGAGGACAATTTAAGCTATTTACATTGATTGAAATTATTGATAAGCCTGGTAAAATTTTGGGTATTGAGTTGCTCAAACGTCCAGTGGACATTTTTAATCCTTTCACCACTGTGGAAGTTGGAATTTGATCCAAAGTTTCTGAGTGATTTTATTTTTGTGGTGGAGAATTTCACTGGTCATTATGGAGGATGGGTCTGAGAATTTCCTGGAGAGCTGGTTTAGTTATAGCAAATTTCTTCAACATGTGGATGTTGTTAAAGTATTTAATTTCTCCATCATAGATGAAACTCAGTTTAGCTGTATACAGGATCCTGGGTTGAAAGTTGTTTTGTTTTAGGAGATTAAAAGTTTATGACCACCCCTCTTCTAGTGGGAAAGGTTTCAACAGAGAGATCTGCAGTCATTCTAATATTCTTTCCCTTATAGGTTATGGTTTTCTTACATCTAGCTGCTTTGAGAATTTTTATTTTTCATATTAACTTTAGTGAAGTTAATTATGATGTGCATAGGGGATGTCTTATTTGGGTTGAGTCGTACTGGGGTCTGAAACTGTCTCCTATCTGAATTTCAGAATCTCTTGGCATATCTGGAAAGTTCTCTTTCATAATTTCATGAAGAAGAGCCTCTGTGTTTTGTGAAGCAAGTTCGTGGCCTTCAGGGATTCCTATAAGGTGAATATTAGTTTTCTTTGAATTTTCCCAGAGCTCTCTGAGAGAATGATCCATTTTTGCCCGCCATTTCTCTTCATCTTTGAGTGCTTGGGCACGTTCAAAAGCTTTGTCTTCAATGTCTGAGATCCTTTCTTCTGTTTGCCCCACTCTGTTAGCGAGGGATTCTACCAAATTTTTCAGATCCCTGAGGGCTGCAAACTCTTGCCTCAATATGTCAAAATCTTTGGTCATTTTACCTTTGAAATCATTGAATTCTTGAGACATCTTTTGATTAATTCCTTGAAATTCTAATTCTCTCCTTTCCTCCATTCTGTTGATCTTATTTGCTATCCAGACTCTGAACTCGATTTCTGACATCTCAGCCATCTGTTTATGGATAGGGTCTTCAGTTGCATCTGCCATGTCCTTCCTTGGGGCAGTTGATTTACTCTAGTTATTCATGTTGCCAGAGTTTCTCTGCTGATTCCACCCCATGCTTAATTTAAACCATTTGGCTTTTCTCCCAGAGTTTTACCAAGGACCCGTTCAGTGCTATGGCCTAAGAAACTGGGGGTTTCCTTGGTTTGGTGGGGCTAAGTTGCTCTGTCTTATTTTCAGCTGGTCTCTGTTCTACCCTAGTAAATCAGTTACTCTGGGTTGAAGTCTTAGCTGTAGAGAAATACCAGCAATTAAGTCACCCTGCCCCCCACAGACAACAATGGGAAAATGAAAATCACACTTTCCCACAGCCGCATAGCCAGGGTAGCACTTTGGACAGTCCTTGGGTGATTGGCCCAGTCCAAGAGGTGCAAATCAATTGTCCCAGTCAGCACTGGTCTCAGGTGGGGGAGTTCAAAGAGTCTCTGGCAACTAGATAGCAGGGGTCTGCTGGCAGCTCAGGTATAACTAGCTCCGGTGCCCCGTGAGGTCAGAAGGACCAACCTGGCAAATAAATTAGTCTGGGAAGGTTGATGCCTCCTTCCCCACTTTGCACATCTGTCACACCCAGTCACTGGTAACCCTAGTGGGGCTGGGGCCATGACCCAGTTCCCCCCAATGAGCAAATGCCCCAGGGGTTTACACATGCCTGAGTCAGAGAGAGATCCATGTCTCATCAGCCAGTTCTCTGCTTGGCCACTATCTGGCAGGGGGAGGTGAGGCCTGACAACCTTGGGTGCTTAATGGAGCCTGGTGGTTCACTCAGTTCCAGCCCTGCCCCTGATTGATGTTGCTGGCAGAACAGCACAACTTCACAGAGTTTGTTTCTGTCCTGATCATCAGACGCTGCTTGAGGTGACAGAAACCACACCTCTGTTCTGGCAGTGGCAAGCACTTGCAGCTCACACTGAGCTGTCAATTCCTGCCTCTGCCTGCCCACCTTTGTCTCAGCTAAGATCCCCTAGGGACCAGGTGTGTCTCAGCCTCAGTAATGCAGAACTCTGACACAGCCCTTCCCTGGATGTCTGTCTCCTGCACGTGTATTCTAGTCCCCACACTCCTTTACTCACATCCCATATCCACCCACCAGTAACTACCACCAGAGAAGGTGCCTGGCTTCCTCTGGTTGCCCAGAGAAACAGGGCATGTCTGTCTGTGCTGGATAGCTGTCCCAGGGGGCCATGAGCTGTATTGGTCCCACTGCTGCTGTTGTTCTATGCCTGGGGCACCGTCACCGCTCCTGAATGGTTCCCTCTCTGCTGACCGTCCTTTCTTTACTCCTGTGCCACAGAATCAACAGAGCCGAGCAAGGGCCCTTCCCCTGTCCGCACCTCTCAAGAAAATGCCCAAGATTCTGGACTCCATGGGGGGCAGGCTTTCAGACCTCAGGGAGTGGGGGAGTGCTAAAAGGTCAGAGTTACAGGTAGAGAGTATATACAATTTTATACGGTTTTATGCCTGGCAGGAGAGTGGCATGGCACCCTAGTACGGGTAGGAGGTCCAGTTTATTAGAGGGTCTCTCCCTTGTGATGGAATGGGAGGACATTTGGACTCTGCTCACTTGTTTGTATGAAGTTTACTGCAAGCCCTTCTCATGGGAGAGGGGGAACTCCCATCAGCTTGGTGATGGATTTAGTACCTTTTGTTTGTATCTTTGGGGTTGCAGCTGGCCTCAACAGGGATGTCATGCATTCGTCAACCTTCTCTCTTGACTCAGCTCCAAACCATCAGCTTACTTGCTAAACTTCTGTCTTTTAACTCTCCTTCTGGACAGGGGCCTCTGTGGAAAGCTGGCTGCAGTCTGCCATCTTACCTCTGCCCCCAATGCAATTCATTCTTATAAACCTTGAGGACCACTGGAGATGGGTGGAAATCCATCTGGTACTTGTCCAGCACTGAGAAGTGCAGTATCTTCTCCACCATTGCAGTTGACACCTGCCTTTCCACCTCTTCTGTAATCTGCTTAATTCAAAGTTTATAGTCCTGATCCAAAAGCTCCAGCTGCTTGTCAATAAATCTCAGTTGGTCTTGCCCCTCTTCTCGCATTTCCAGGCAGTAAACCCACTGCTCCTGAGCTGCAAGATGCATAGAGTCCATGATGAGGCAGATGGCCTCCCCAATCTGCTTGGCCCAGACCATGTGCTGCTCAAACTTGGTTTTTACTGCAGACTGGGAGATGTGTTCCTCACATCTCCTCTCAAAATTCTGAAACTCAAACACCCTTGCTTGAAAACCTTCTGCAAGAGCAAGCCCTCCTTCGGGCATGCCCTGGGCTTTCTGGATCCTGGTGTTGAGCACTTCCTTGGCAGATACAAAGAAGATGTAGTCCTGGCCTGGACTCCGTCTACCACATTGAGCTCATCCACCAGGAAGCTGGGGCAACACTGCATGTGCTGCCACCATACCTCCTCTGGCACCGAGGAGGATGCATCCCAACGGTTCTTTAGGATAAAGATGTTTGGGTGGGAGAGGCTCTCACTCACTTTGTGGAAGAATTGCTTTTCCGTTTGCATCAGGTTGGACTCTGAGTTGGCCATCAGCACAAACACAACAGCATCTAGGAAAAACTTGTCAACTCAGCTGTCCAGCTTTGTGGTGACATCAACACCAGGGCTGTCCATCAGCACGAGGTCATCCTTCAGAAGGGGCCACTTGGACTTTGGCCACATCACACTCACCAGGTTGCCGGCATGCAGCTGCACTTCCTGATGCAGGGCATGGGCCAGCTGGTTCATGGTCTTGACACCTCTCCTCTGAGTCCTCAGTGAGGAGGAAAGCCTTGTGGCCATCTGTCCCCTCCACCCACAGGAAGCAATTGGTGGTATGGCCGATCCCAGAGGGCAGAACTTTGTCCCAGAGCATGGCATTGATCACAATGCTCTTCCCATTGCTCATCATGCCTAAGAAAGCCACTTTCATCTGCTGCAGGGCCAGCACCTTACTGATGCCCCTCACTTTGGACAGGTAATGTTTGACATCCAGAACCTGCTCTTCTGTTCTAACAAGGTCCAGTTCTGCATTCCTGTAGGTGTTTTTTCTGAAGGTGAGAGATCTTGACAGGGTGACATCATGAACATGGCTGGAGTCAAAAGGCGAAAAGATTTTGAGTTGTTGTTTGTCCTGTCTTAGGTTGAGGTTGACTACTAATTGTGCTGACTCCACCACTCCTGACTTACTTCACCTTCCCGGCCTCACAGCAGCCATCACTAGCAGTTGCATTCTTTTTTTTTTTTTTTTTGATACAGAGCCTCAAGCTGTCACCCTGGGTACAGTGCCATGGCATCACACATCACAGCTCACATCAACCTTTAACTCCTGGGCTTAAGCAATTCTCTTGCCTCAGCCTCCTAAGTAGCTGGGACTACAGGCACCTGCCACAATACCCGACTATTTTTTTTGTTTGTAGTTGTCATTATTATTTGGCAGGCCCAGGCTGGATTCAAATCCGCCAGCTCTGGTGTATGTGGCTGGTGCCTTAGCTGCTTGAGCTCCAGATGCCGAGCCAGCAGTAGAATTCTAACAGCAATGGGTATACACTCAGATCTTGACTTCTAAATATTACTGTCAACTAAGAAAAACTCAAGCTCTATGGAGACAGGGCTGATTCTAAGGCTAGGACAGGGAAAATACAAGATGCTCCTGGAATTTATCATTGTGCCAAAAAGGCAAGGAAGTGCTCAAAGAACATTGGGGCATATTAAAAGAACACAGAAACTAGACTAAAGTGCTCCTGCTAACCAAATCTGGTATAATTTGAATATTAGGATAAATATGTTAGTAATAGATTAAGACTCACAGAATAAAATGGGAAACCAGGAGTCCATAGTGATATGTGTATAAGTAAGAAATTAATAAATAGAAAATTCAGTTAGGAACAAAATATTTATGTAGTTTCAGAGTAATTCCCCACAAAGCACTTATTAATGCAAGGAAAAAGGATAACTTTACAGTGAAATAAATCTGCAGGCACCACAGTAATCAAGTGATTAATATGAATGTCACAAGTAATGACACAAATGGAAATCAGGTGTCCCCTGACAGGGCACCTGGAGAACACAGCATCTCCCTTATGATATTCCTGCCAAGGACATATAGCCTAAATCTAACTATGCAAAAACATCAAACATGCTCAAATCGAGCGATATTGTATAAGGTCAGGTGCTTAATTGACTTTCCAAGGATCATGAGACTTGTTAATGGCAAGACTGGACTACTATTCAGTTACTCTGATTCTCAGATCTGGGATCTGATCTGATCCAATCTGACCCCATCCCATCCATCTTATTCCATCCCCTTTCATCCTCTTCCACTCTTTCAATTCCTATTCTATTCCATTCCATTCTACTCCTTCCATTTTCATTCCATTCCATTCCATTCCCACTTCCATTTTAATTCCATTCCATTGCATTTTCACTCTGTTCCATTCCATTCTCATTCCATTTCATTTAAATTCCATTCCACTACACAAATAATAACTGAGGCTTTATATACTAGGCTCAGTTCTAGACACTGGAGATTTATCCCCAGTGAAGAGCAAGACAAACAAAACTCTTCCTCACATGGAACTCTCAACTCAGTGGAAATAATCAGACCTTCTATAAGTATAGAAATAAGGTAATTTTAAAAATTGAAAAATGCCCCAAGGGAAATAAAACAAGGCATTGGTTAAACTTTAGTAATATGACTTCACGCCTTAGTAGTATGACTTCACATTACTTACCATCTGTGCGGTTTTAAAATATACAGGAAAAATTTTTGACATTTTTATCCATTAATCCATTAAAGGGTGGGATCTATGACCCCTCCCTTAGAGTTTCGGTGGACTTTTGTGACTCCTTCCACTGATAGAATACAATAGAAGTTGCATAATTTTTGAGGCTATGTTAGCGAAAGCCATGCAGCTTCCTGTTAGGTCTCCCTGTTAGAATCCCTCTTGGGATTCTTGCTTTTGGAACCCAGCCACCAAGCTATGAGGAAAGCCAAGCCACATGGAGGCCATATTTAGGTGTTCCGGCCAGCTGCCCAGTCATCAGCCAGCATCAACCACCTGTCTGTGTATGAAGACTTCTAGATGACTCCAGATCCAGCCAACTTCAGATTAAAAAGATTTCAGACCCGGAATCAGACCACCTGGCTGACCCCTGTCAACATCCAGAACCACAAGAGGTAATAATAAAGTGATTGCTGTTTTAAGCCATTAAGTTTTGGGGTGATTCATTATGCCACAGTATTTAATAGGACACTATCATCTTCAGTGAGAGAATTATCAGTTTTAATATAGAGAGTAGAAATATGAGAAGGGAAGTAGAAATGTGAGAACAGAAATGCAGAGGGAATGAAGGGGGAGTAAACCCTAAAGGCCAACCCTATTCCATATTTTCCCCAAAGCTTTGATTTTACAAGTTTGCTAATAAATACATAATATTGTAGAAAAGTAATTTTCTTGGCATCTACTCAATGTAAAGTTTCACTTCTCTCCATCCTGGTAACTCTCTGTCAATAGGACTAATGACCAGGAAGGACTGGTCTATGCCTCTTTTCTAAGCTTGGTTTAGCAGGAGCTTGCAATGTAAATTTAGCAAAAAGGTAAAACACAGTCAGCAATGGCTTTTTTTTTTTTTTTGCCAGGGCTGGGTTTGAACCCACCACCTCTGGCATATAGGACCAGTGCCTTACTCCTTTGAGCCAGAGGTACCACCCAGCAATGGCTCTTTACTTTTTGATTTGATATACATAATACATGCCGCTGTTGAAGATTAGAAAAATATACATAAATGTACAGCAGAAAATAAAAAGTATTCACAATCCCACCCCTTACATGAACATTTTGGTATACTTTTTTCAAGTCTTTTATATTTATTTTATATATTTTTACTCCCTCCACACTTTAAGTGGTTTTGATTTGAATTTTCCTGATGAGTAATGGTATTGCACATCTATCTCTTCATGTATTTGACATTTCAGCTATTTAAGAACCCCTAGCAATTCCATATGGTCAGCTTTTCCATCTCTGCAAAAAATAAATAAATAAATAAATAAATAAATAAATAAATAAACAAATAAATAAATAAAATAAAATAAAAATACATAAATAAAATAAAAATAAAAAAGGCTATTGGAATATTGACAGGGGTTTGCATTGAATCCCCAGTGAAGAGTATATTACTTTGGGTAGTGCTATTGTTTTATCCTTACTGAATCCATAGACATGGGATTATCTAGGTTTTACCTTTTTTAGGTCTTTTAAAAATTTTTAAGCAATGTTTTGTTTAAAGTCTTCTACCTCCTTGGTTAAATTTAATCCTAGACATTTTGTTCTTTTGAAATTACTTTCTTAATTTCCTTTTCAGACTATAGCTATCAATGGATCTCTGTATGCTGACCTTGCACCTTTCGACTTTGCTGAATTCAACTACTCTAGTAGTTTTCTTGTGGATTCTTCAACATTCACTATATATAAGTTCTATACTATACTATACTATACTATACTATACTATACTAACTTTTCAAGATGGTTCCTAATTGGATGTCTTTTATTTCTTTTTCTTGCCTATGTGCTCTGCTGTATCTTCCAATTATAATGTTGAGTAGTAATGATGAAAGCAAGCATTACTTCAAGTAAGCAAGTTAATTCAGTTATTAACTCTAGTAGTTTTCTTGTGGATTCTTCAATATTCACTATAGATAAGTTCATTTCATCAGCAATTCAAGATAGTTGACTTACAGGATTAGGAACTAACTTTTCAAGACAGTTCCTAATTTGGGTGTTTTTTATTTCCTTTTCTTGCCTATCTGCTCTGCTGTATCTTCCAATATAATGTTGAATAGTAATGATGAAAGCAAGCATTACTTCCCTTTTTCCTGATCTAAGGGAAAAAGTGTTCAGTCTTTTCACCATTGAGCATGATGTTAACAATTGGCTTTTCATAAATGCCCTTTATCTTATTGAAGCGGTCCCCTTTTATTCCTAGTTGTGTGTGTGTGTTTAGTCATGAAAGGGTGTTAGATTTTTGTCAAATGTCTTTTCTGTGTCTATTGAGATCATCAGGTGGTATTTTTTCTATAGTGTAGGAATGATGTATATCACATTGATTCGTTTTCTTATGTTAAGCCTTTTCTGCATTACTGGGATACATCCCACTTGATCATGGTTCATAATCCATTTAATATGCTGTTGGATACAGTTTGTTAGTTTTTTGTTGAGTATTCTTGCATCTATATTCCTATATTCTTAAAAGATATTGTAGTTGTCTTCTCTTATAGTATCTTTGTCTGGCTTTAGAATCAAGGAAAGACTAACCTCATAGAATTAGGAAGCTTCCTTCCTTTTCTATTTTTTGGAAGATGTTGAGAAGTACTGGTATTAATTCTTCTTTAGATGTTTGGTAGAACTCATCAGTGAAGCCATTTGCTCCTGGACATTTCTTTGTTGGTAGGTTTGTGATTACTGATTCAATCTCATTAAGTCCATTGAGATTTTCCATTTCTTCTTGAGTCAGTTTTGGCCATTTGTGTGTCTCTGGGAATTTCTCCATTTCATCTAGGTGATCAAATTGTTGGTGTACAATTCTTCATTGTATTCTTTAAAATCTTCTTTATTTCAATAATGTTGGTAGTTATGTATGTCTCTACTTCTATTTCTGATTTTAATTATTTACATAGCTTTTCTTCTTTTTAGGCAGTCTAGTTAAGGGTTTGTCAATGTTGTCGATCCTTTCTTTCTTTCTTTCTTTCTTTTTTTTTTTTTTTGCAGTTTTGGGCTGAGGCTGGGTTTGAACTCACCACCTCTGTAGGAGGATACCTACTCCTTTGAGCCACAGGCGCTGTCCGTGTTGCTGGTCTTTTCAAAGAACTTCTCAAATTTGATGAAATATGTGAGTCTGTGAAAAATTTTGTAAATCTAAGCTCAACAAAATTCATGGATAAACACAGAGATCCACACTGAGATTCAACGGGCTCTCACTGTTCACCATGAACACTTACATGTTTTTCTCAGCATCTCACATTACATCTTATGTCTATAAACCCAGAGGCAATTCAACTTCTCCAGGGGTCACACTTGTTCTATTGGGGTGGAGGAGTGCCTGCTAGGCTCTCAGGGGAAGGGATGGTATCCAGGGACCTAACTACTTCTCTTAAAGATACAAAACAATCTTCCTATTTTCTGCTCCAATCTGCACTGCAGCGTTCAGTGGTGCCTTCCCTTCCTACAACTTTCCAGAGTTCTGTCCTGGGAACTGACTACTTCCTGGCTTTTACCCTTGCCAGTGGTTCTAGCCACCACCTGTTAATGTTCCAAGATGATTATCTCTTTTCTGCAGTGGTTTCCTCTTCCATTCTTCTTCTGGATTTTTTAAAATTTCCTTTTTAATATATTAGTGGAGCTTTGGGAAAGTCCAGAGACAAACTCATCTCTCTCATTTCATCTTCACATCTATCTAATGGTGTTAGTATCCACCTTTTATAGATGAGAAAACTGAGGCTCAGGAAACTTGAGTCACAAGTAAGTGATGCACCCCAGTTTAAATGTTCTTTATATTTTCCTAGATAGCCTCACTAGGCATAAGTATACACAATTTGGTCCATTATCATGGCTTTAGCAAATGTTTAAAAAAACTTTTATTTGAGAGTTCCCTATGTTTTCTAGGGTAAAAATAAGCAAGGTCCTCCTCACAGAACAGTGGTGATAGTTGCTAAAAAAGATATTGATAATTGTACAGGAAAGAAGAATAGGATTCTTTTAGGAAATGGAGGGCAAGGCAAAAGTGACTCAATTCTAGTCAACTTGAATCCATAGAGAGGATGGTTGACTTGCCACCCCACTGCACACAAAATCTGACACCAGAGTTCTTTGGAAAGGTTAATAGGTTAGTTATAAGTTTATTGCCTCACAACTCCAAATACCTCCTTCATGGCCTTGCACTGAAATATTAGTGTTTGAATCCTTTTTGCCAGCTGGCAAAGGAGCTTCTCTTCTCGTGTTCTGGTGTTTTTTTCTTACCAGGTCCCCGCAGTACACGTAACTTCTTTAGCCTTCACTGGCCAGTTCTAGAACCTGGCCTTTGCAGGGTGTGTGACAGTCAGAGACACCCAGTGGCCAGTCACTTCCCCTGCACTGCCTCAGGCAGCATCTTTGTAGTTTCTTTTGTGAGACACCTTTCCATGAAAGCGTTCCCTACTACTCCAGAGGGCAGATTTCTGGCAAGTGTTGAAGGGTAGATTTCTAGCAAGTCCCACTCATGCAATGCCCTAGTGACTTCTCTGCCACCCAGTGAGCCAAGAATGCGCTCTCTTTAGAGCCTGTATCTCAGCTCTGAGTAGGGGAGGCAGGCTCCTCTTTGGACACTCTACCTAAGCCCCTGGAAAGATGGCTGCTCTGTATATCTACTATTCCTGCACTTAAGGCAATACCTTGCTCCAATCCTGTTGTAAGTAATGGCTATATTGAAGGTCTCATGTTCAGATTATAGTTTGGTTTCTGGTTCATGGTCGGACCCTGATGCAAGGAAATTCTAGTCTCTATGACCTTATGATATTTTTTCAATAGCAATACTTGGTATAACGAACTGACTTAAGCTTTAAAAAAGTTAATTTTTATAAGTAAATGCTTAGATATGAGGAAAAAGTTACATTAAAAAAGAATTGCTGGCCAGGCACAGTGGCTCATGCCTGTAATCCTAGCACTACATGAGCCAAGGCAGGTGGACTGCCTGAGCTCATGGGTTTGAGACTAGCCTGAGCAAGACTGAGACTCCTGTCTCCAAAAATAGCTAGGCATTATGATGGGTGCTTGTAGTCCCAGCTACATGGGAGGCTGAGGCAAGAGAATCACTTGAGTCCAAGAGTTTGAGGTTTCTGTGAGCTATGATGCCATAGCACTCTACTGAGGGTAACAAAGTGAGACTGTCTCAAAAAAAAAAAAAAAGAATTGTTAATAAGTCTATTTTATTCAACAACAGAGAAATACATTACACACTTGTTGTACATAAAGATGGAAAGGCACACTGTAATTTTGGACCTTAAAGATCTTGCAGCATAGGAAAGGCAAAAATGTTTTATCTTTCATGCCAACTCTGATTAATTGTAGTGGCTGTTTGGGTTGACAAAGGTCTTAAGTCCAGAAAGAAATGATCGATCTGTGATGTCAGGCACAGGGAATAAAGAGGGAGTTGTGGAAAAGCACGGTTATTTGTCAGCTGTTACCTAATCACTTCCATAGATTAGTAAGCTGAGGCACAGAGGCTTAAAGGACTATGCAAAGCCAAGCTACATGATGTAAAGACTGGAGCTAGACCCCTATGTATGGTTTCCAGTGCACTGCTCTTTACATGTTGCTGTTCTAAGTGATGGTGTTTTGAGGAGGTCCAATCAGAAACACGAACAAGTTTTAAGTGAGGCTGTTTGTTTACCTTACATAACATGTTTGGGAAATCAGATTAATTGCCCACCATAACCACAAATAGACTGGAAATAAAATGGACTTACAGAATTTTCTTCCTAACCCTAGAAATAGGATGGTGAAGGAGTTATTAAATTAAACTCAATGTTTTACCATTTGTTTAGGGATGTATCATATGTCAATTTGGATTTCAAACAAAACAGATTTCAAAAGCAGATTCAGCAACGAAAGGAAATAGCACAGAAATTGTACCTAAGTCTATGACATGTAAACATTAAACTATACAAACGAATGTGTTTGAAAATAACAGTACATATTTTGTTGAAAGGGAGGATGATAGCTAGTTATTATTTGGACTTTAGATTGTAGAAAAATGTTTTTCCTGGAAAATATTGTATGCCTACTGCAGGTATTTAGAGCAAGCTCTTTGCACCTATTTCCCCAAACTTTCTTATTTAGATGTGGAGTAGAAAAGTACATACCTAAATCCTATAGACATTACAAATTCAGCCTTTTAAATAGTATTAATGTGTAACTTCTGAAACACGATGAGATGTAGGTCTCCCACCCTTGCACCTGCACGGCTGACATCCACTACTGGAGCACAGAGGCACTCTCCAACACTTGGGTCTCATCTAGAATCTTGTCAAACACACGCTCAACTTTCCTGCTAGACTTCAGAATAGGAAATTTGCTAAGTGCCTTTCTCACCTAAGGACATATAAATGCAATTAAAAAAAAATCAAGTGAATTCTTGTCTCTTTAAATCAAATATTAGTTATTGGTTGCCAGTAATACAACTTCTTGTTGGTGTGTGTTAAGTAGAAGCTGTTTTCATCATTTGTTCTCTTTTACCTTAGGAACTGCCTCTCCATACAGAATTCCTTGTCTTTTGGAAAGCTTTACCTATACATCACCCTAGGAAGTATATGCCACATGGCTAGAAGTGATGCTTGAAATGTTTATTTCTGAAGAAACAACCAAAAAGACAATTACTTAGGTGATAAAAGAGAGAACCCTGAAAGCTACTGATTGATGAAGAGAACCAGAAATTCACAACCCCAAAAGAAATTAGAGTCTCAGATTATAATCATAACTTTGTTCAACTCATTCCTAAACACAAACCACTGGTTACCAGATCGGCATGGCCAGAACTTTTACCTAGTCAGAATTCTGTTATCAACTTTACTTTAGAAATAATTACATATTTCTGCAATGTTTAAAACAAAATATTCTTAAGTTACTAAATAAAAAGAGCAGACCACAGAATCTAATTGAGGAGTCTGCTCTTCCTTATCATTTATTCCATCAAATATTAATAAATATTTTTATTAATAACCCTAATCATGATCAAATCTCAGCCTTTCGGGTAAGATCAAGTGTACTAATCCTAATCATGATTTTGCAAAGTGTTCAAAGACCAAAGGGGTTAAGTACTTAGCTTAGTAATAGATTCTTGTGGCACAAGAATCCAGTGCCCCTGAATATTAACTTCACCATACTATATTAAGCTATGATTCCTAAATTTAATTTTTTCCCAGTGTGAATATTAACTGATTCCATTCCCAGCCAAAATAGAAAATTATTCTGGTTCTAAGATTCAGTACTACTTTACTTCCAACTAGAAAAGTCACAAGTAACCGGTTACTATACCACATCTACTCTGCTATGTTTTATGGATGTAAAGATTAGCAATTAGTGTTATAACTGTTATACTTAAGAAAAACATCAGTCAGTATACTGAATTGTAGTTTAATTAAGTTTTTAATCCAATATTGCATTCCAAAGGACCTGTTAGTATGTCTGCTTGTTGAATGGACCACCTGTGACACACAAATAGAAAAAAATTTTAAATGGAGTATCTGCCATCTAGTGGTATAGTAGGGAAATGCAATTGAGTAGTTTCCAAGTATAACCCTTCTGAGCATTATTTCTCCACATAACATTGTAGTAATAACAAAGCAATAGTTTTATTTTCCATAATCTCTTAAGTATTTTGCTTGATACTTCAGTAAATTATGGGGCATTAATATTCCCCTAACATTGTTAAATCTTATTTGCTTCTTTACTAAAATCAGGTCTCAAAATATTGTTTCTAGCCACTATGACCTAGTATAGTGCTTTTCAACTTTTTTTAAATCTTACTGCACACTTGAGCCTAGAGTTAAACTTCCAGGATACACTTTAATTATGCTGACCAAAAAGAAAAAAAAGAAATAAAAAAGGAAAAATAAGAATATACTTACTGTGCTTTGAATATCTTTGGAAAATAATTAACCATCTTTAAAAATGTTCAAGGCAGGCTCTGAGCCTTTACCTCAGCGGCTAGGGTGCCAGCCACATACACTGGAGCTGGCAGGTTCCAACCCAGCCTGGTCCTGCTAAACAGTGACAACTACAACCAAAAAAAAAGAAAAAGAAAAAGGCAGGAGGTGTTGTGGAGGGTGCCTGTAGTCGCAGCTACTTGGGAGGCTGAGGCAAGAGAATTGCTTAAGCACAAGAGTTGAGAGATTGCTGTGAGCTGTGATGCCACAGCACTCTACTGAGGGTGATAGAGTGAGGACTCTGTCTCAAAAAAATTTTTTTCAAGGCACACCTAAGATCCTCTTGCTAGACACTGGTGGGAAATCACTGCGTCCTAGTAGTCTGGTACTAGTAGGCATCAAACTGCAACAAAAGGCTTAAAACAACGCATCTGATTATCTATAAGATTGTTTTAAAATTTAAAACGTTTAATTTCTCCTGCACTATTATGGCCCCATCTACCTTCCTTTACCCTGAACAACAGTAACTAACAGTAGCTAATGCTTAATGAACATTTATTGAGTATTAACTCAATCTCTGCAAGAAACCTGAGGTAGAGATTATTCTTTTCCTCATTTTAAATACGAAGCAACTGTGCCAGGTACCCATGGTGGCTCATGCCAGTAATCCTAGCACTCTGGGAGGCCGAGAAGGATGATTGCTTGAGCTCACAGGTTCGAGACTCTTGTCTCTACTAAAAATAGAAAAACTGAGGCAAGAGGATGGCTTGAGCCCAAGAGTTGAAGGCTGTTTGAGCTATGATGCCATGGCATTCTACCTGGGCAACAGCTTGAGACTCTCTGCAACTAACCAACTAACTAACTAACTAAACAACCAAAACACAGAGGTTGGGCACCCAGAGCTCAGTGGTTAGAGAGCCAGCCCCGAGCATCAGGGGTGGCCGGGGCCTGCTAAACAAACAAACAAAGTATAAAAAACAAAACACAGAGGTTAGAGACTTTGCATGTGATTACAGTGAATGAGATCTTAAACTATTGAAAACTTACTACTGTAAGAGTATGCAAACCTATTTTCATAAAAAACCTGAAAACCTGTCCTTTATATCACAATAAAATTTAAAATGCTATAAATCCCAGATAGAGAAATAACAGCACTATTTCTGTATCAAAGCCACAGAAGATGCAGGTAAACGACTCCCGTGTAAGAATGTCAAAGAACTGCTCCCTGACAGAAGGCTAGTGGCTTTGGGAGAAAGGCAAAGATTATTACATGATGCGTCACAGTACCAGTGCTGATTCAGAACAGCACTCCTCCATGCCGCCAAGGGGTGAGAAACAATGACAACACAGCATTTATTACTTTTTTTTTTTTTTTTGAGACGGTCTCACTATGTCACCCTGGGTAGAGTGCTGTAGCGTTACAGCTCACAGCAACTTCAAACTCCTGGGCTTAAGCGATTCTTTTGCCTCAGTCTCCCAAGTAGCTGGGACTATAGGTGCCTGCTACAATGCCTGGCTATTTTTTGGTTGTAGTTGTTATTGTTGCTTAGCAGGCTTGGGCGGGGTTGGAACCTGCCACCCTAGGTGTATGTGGTCAGCACCCTGCTGGCTGAGCTACAGGTACCCAAATCATTTTTAGTTCTAAAATGTTACTTTAAAAAATGAAATGGTAGTGGAAATTGCTACTTTTCCCAGGACAACTTCACCTAATTCTTCCAGATAACTTTATATAACCTTATCTTTATCAATGGGGCTTAAAGCCACATGGCAAGTCTTCCTTCTCTTGTCGAACTATTACAAAAGCTGAAAGGTAAGCACAGTGGCTCAAGCCTGTAATCCTAGCACTCTTTTTTTTTTTGAGATGGAGCCTCAAGCTATCCCCCTGGGTAGAGTGCCATGGCATCTCAGCTCATAGCAACCTCCAACTCCTGGGCTCAAGTGAGTCTCCTGCCTCCGCCTCGCAAATAGCTGGGACCACAGGTGCCTGCCACAACGCCTGGCCATTTTTTGGTTGCAGCCATCATTGTTGTTTGGCGGGCCCGGGCTGGGGATTCGAACCCACCACCTTAGGTGTATGTGGCTGGCGCCCTAGCCGATTGAGCCATAGGCGCTGAGCCAATCCTAGCACTCTTAAGAGGTCGAGGAGGGTGGATTGCTTAGCTCAGGAGTTGAAGAGCAGCATGAGCAAGAGTGAGACCCCATCTCTACTAAAAATAGAAAAACTAGCTGGGTATTGTGGCAGGGACCTGTAGTCAAAAATACTATCATCATTAGTCATAGGTAGTATATAGGTAGTCACTATCATTCCAGCAGTCCTGAACTGCATGAATCTCCAAGACATTTCAAGAGATAATCTGAGGAAAGGAAAAGGAAGGTGCAATGTTGAATAAATCTTCTAACCCTGTGACCAGGAATTATCTGCTTGCGTTTAACTAAACATTTTTGTAAAGGTATACTGTCCATATGGTCCAGCACTCAAATCCCCACGAAAGCAGCCAGTGCTCCACAGCTAAACAGTTTCAGGATTCTTTCTTACTATTTGTGTAATTAATTTTGCGCTTTTTGCACAAAAGGCAGTATGCCATGTCATGTGCCCCACATCTTGAGTTTTTACACTTGATATATCTTGATCTTTCCATTATCTCATATTTGTTGTCTGCACAATAGTATCATTTAACTCTCCCCTACTGAACATTTAGGTTGTTTTCATCTTATCATAAACAATGTTGCATAATGAAGTCTTCTAAGCCTGATTTGAACATAAAATGTTAAATCTGAAAATGAAATTCGGAATTTGTAATTTTGATATAGAATATTAATCTCAAGAGGCTGTACTGACTTACACATCCTGACACGTTTGATAACTCTTGCCATTTGAATCTTTAAGATGATAGATTTAAAAAAATCTGGTAAGTATCTACACAGCTTTTATTACACCGGACATTCCCTAAATGAGGTTATAGGTATTTTCCTATTAAAAAAACTACCTTTCTTTCCCAGTTCACACCCTTCATGCATTTTTTTCCCTCTATCATTAAATATTAATGATATTTTTGTTTTCTTGACATTATCACTGTTGCCTTGACTACGGTGCCATGGTGTCAGCCTATTTCACAGCAACCTGGGTTCAATCCTCCTGCCTCAGTCTCCCAAGTAGCTGGGTCTGCAGGCAACCACAACACCCAGGTAATTTTTGTTTTTAGTAGAGACAAGGTCTCAGTCTGGCTCAGGCTGGTTTCAATCTCCAGGTCTGAAGGGATCCTCCCACCTCAGCCCCCTAGTGTTAGGATTACAGGTGTGTGACACCATGCTAGGCCCTTACTGGCCTTTTGAACTGGGACAAATCACACTCTGCCTCTCATTCTGCTTTTTGTCATTTTGTTATTTCAAAAATTTCCTTTTGTAGTTTAGCTTTATACTTAGGCCCTCCCTACTCCACTTTTTTTTTTTTTTTTTTTTTTTTAGTATTTACAAATGTCTGGCAATTCATTTACTTTTTAAAAAGTCTTGCATAAGGTTTTTAGTAGTCGTGGCATCAATTTTTTTTTTTTCAATTTAAACCTTATTCTTCTGGCAGAAGACCTAAAACTCATGGTCTCCCCATCCCCCAATTTGACTACCTGTTAATCCAAACACCATTATGGAGTAAGTCTTTCCTTACCAATTTCAAATATAAATTTTTATCCTATATTAATTTCTGAATATTACAGTGTTTATATAGACATTCTACCACACTACACTGATCTTACTATATGACGGAACCACAGCTTGCTTACGTATTTCTTGACATTTCTGTTACTGCTATCTTAAATGGGAGTCTTCCTTCTTCCACCAGATCTGGTTGTTGTTTGAAATTTACTAGTATCTGTTTATTAGTGCAGCACCAAATCACTTGGCTGAAACTGCTTGTTTCCATATAATTTTTATAAGGCTTTAGTTTTTTATAATGAATGCTTTTACTTACAAATAGGAAAACAAAACATCCTAAATGTACCCAAGGAGACTCACCATAGTGTTCAAGTGGATGATTTTAGCATGACTATGTAATGGAACGTAAGACAGCTAAAATAAATTATACTTACATGTATCAACAGAAGTAGATCACAACACTGAATGAAAAAAGGCAAGTTACTAAACTGTACATTATGTCCTATCACCTGTGTATCTCACAAGCATCAAGTCTACCTCATCATCACCCTAATACAGGAATGAGTTCCTTAGTTCCCAATGTAATAAAGGTTTATGAGTTGCTAACAAATACATAGCAAAAGGGCAAAAACCTGGATAAGACAGACACACTCTTCAGAGCTGTGGTTACTTCTGAAGATTCAGAAGGAAGAAATTCTAAATGACAAATTGTGTAACTAGGGCTTTAAGAGAAAAAAACTTGGAAACAAATATAACACAAGTAAAACATCGGTTAAATAAGGCTGGGTGCAGATCTCATCATTACAAAAATCTAGGTGCTTCTGTGAATGTCTGAAATATTTAATAGACTTTAAGGGAAACATTTTAGACTGAACTACCTTTTAGCATTCTCTAATTTCTATCTTAAAGCAATAAATTTGGGCCTGGCAAAAAGAAAAATTTCACCAATTCTGGCAAGTTCCTAATGCCTATTTTCTCCTTGTACATTGTAGTAGAAATTCTATTTGGAGATCCACTACCTTGCAGCCACAACCACGGCTTGTTTGACCCTTGAGCTCTGTGAAAAGCTGCTGGATTCTATAGCGTCTAATGGATAGCCCTTATCTAAGTACTGCTTGGGTTGTGGATGGGAGTTCCAAGGACACACTGGAGAAACCGATTATTTTATGGAGGGTTTGACTGGAATAGTGTATGATCAAGCTGCTTTGAGAAATTAGGGTTTACTTTACAGAGCTGAGAACAAGTACATGAGTTAATACTGGCCTGGTGCCTGTCTTTACAAGGCTACTTGTGAAGTGGCAGCCTCTTCACGGGGTACCAATGTTATGACTCACCATCTATCACCAACCTGTCTTCCGAATAAGACCTCCTGCACGCCAAGACTCAGCACCCATCACTAACCTATGACTTTTGAATTAGACCTCCTGTGTGCATTGCACTCAACAACCACTCGCTCCAATGAACATAACCACTTTCCTGAACTCCCTCCCTGTCCTCACAGTTGGTTGGAGATGGATTTGAGGCAGTTCTCCTAGCTCCTGGGTGATGTTATTTGTAATAAATGTTCTTTTTTCCTGTATCATCTTCATTGTCTCAGTAATTTGTTCTCTTTGCAGCAAGCAATTGGACATAGGCCAGAATCCCCTGTTGTAGGTTTGGTGACATTTCTTCACCCTTTCAGCTCCCTTGGCCTTTGGGGATAGGTTTAAACAGAACTGCTCACCATGGAACAGGCTTGCTCACAGCATGGTAGATGGGTTGGAAGGGCAAGCATCCTGAGAGAGAGAACTAGGTGGAAAATATATCCCTGTTATATCCTACCCTTGGAAATTATATAGGAGAATCTCTGCCATTTTATATTGGTTGGAGAGGTCATAAGCCTCCACCAAAATTCAAGTGGAGAAAATCTAGACCCCATCTACAATGAGAGAAAAATCAATTACATTGTAAATCAAAAACAAAAATAAAAAAGGAATTACCCTTATCCGTCTCCCTCCAGTTACTAGAATGTAAGCTATGGGTTAAAACATTTTTCTATTATATTTGGTTATGTTCCCAATAATCTTAAAATGGGCACTTAAATAGTTGTTGAACAATAAATCACTTTTTAAAGTGTTTATGTCCTTGATTTGGAAACCTGGGTGTAATACTGGAACCTGGATACCATGTAAATGCATTAAAGGAACAAAGTTTTGTTTTTAAATAGGTTTCATTTTAAACTGACAGTATTGTACTGCCAAGTGTGGTCAACAAAAGTTCTAATCCATTTTTTTCTTTTAATTCAGAATTTCCACTTCTGATTTTTTTTTTTGAGACAGAGTCTCAAGTTTTCATCCTGGTTAGAGTGCCGTGACATCACAGCTCACAGCATCCTCAAACTCTTGGGCTTAAGCAATTATCTTGCCTCAGCCTCCCAAGTAGCTGGGACTACAGGTGCCCGCCACAATACCTGGCTTTTTTGTTGTTGTTGCAGTTTTCATTGTTGTTTTAGCTGGCCCGGGCCGGGTTCAAACCTGCCAGCCTTAGTGTATATGGCCAGCGCCCTACTCACTGACCTACAGGCGCCGCCTCCACTTCTGAGTTTTGAGATTCACTGCAAAAGACAATTCCTGTATCTCACATGCACAGCTTGTATTATTAATTTCATAGATAAATTCACCAATAAACTGTCCAAGCTATACAAGGGCAGGACAGTACAATTTCTATTGCAAAAAGAAATAACAATTATTGTAAATACTATTTCAAAAGACATAGTAAATGGGTATTTTTCAAACTGTAATCATTATCTTTCACCTCTAGGGTATTCTAATTCTACAGAAATGGTCATGTCATTAGCCTTTGGAATAAGATTTTATATTGTAATAAACAGACAAAAGACAATCCAAGTACAATTTTTTAATAAAGATAATTACAAAAGATGGAAAAATCAGCTCAGAAAGGCCAATTACTTCTTTAACAGATCAGTTTTTTGACATAATAACTCACATCAATTTTAAATACTATCACAGAAAGCATGGTGGAGAAAAGAAATTTTGCTTCATAATTAGAAAAACTCACAATAAAACTTGCCAAGAAAAACAAAAACGAAAAAAGCCATTTGAAAATAAATACAGTCCATGCCAAAGTAGTATAAAATGAAGCCAGAAGTCTTCAAAAAGAAAACATTTTTCTCCCAATATTTTCTCTTTTTAATGACTTTTCTGAAGTTGGTGAGACTTTCAAATTCAAGGGTTGCTGAGCTGCTCTGATTTGGCTCTATTAAAAGAGACAATGTGAGAATATTAAAAATGGCACAATCTTGGTTTAAATGCACTAACCTGTTCCATTGTACTGATGAGATCCTGTAGACTCATGACAAGAAACATACTAGTTGACAATGCCTAAGTGTTTCTAGAGTAATGTATGCCTTTCTCTATTAAAAGTTACCCTGCAAAGGCTAGCACAAAATTACACATGACCAAACATTTATATGCTTTCTGAAAATAAAATCTTTAATTACATTTTTACGTAACGGTTGTGTTAGGTTAGCCCAATGCTTCTTAAATCATCTCACAACACTAAAAAAATCATGTACACAGAAATAAGAGCACCATGGAAGCCATGAATGCAACATATAAAAATTCATAGCAAATGTCTCAGATAAATATGTACAAAATACAAAATGCTTTCGTGAAAATAATGACTAATATAATCTTCAAAGTTTTTTAAAGTAAGCTACTTAAATAACAGATAAAGAGTCAAACAGATGACATAAACCCACAGGTAAGATGGCATATGTTGTGTTATGCATGAATACAGACTAAAATTCAGGGCATCTGACATAACTTACTGACGTTTTTAGGTTCAATCCAGTATTCTTAAAGTATATAATAGACACATATACCCTCCAAATAGATGTGGTTACTACTTTTATAGTATATAAAAAATACTGGATAAGGAACATCATTACCCTTTGGTATCTGTTTTTTCACCACTATTGTCCTTGGATTTATCTTCTTCTTTAACATCTAAAAACAAAGATTAGAAATAAATTGAAACCTTCTCTGAAATATATACATTTTGTTTCAAAATACACTCTACATAAAAAGTTATAACATGTAATCTTACTATTCATGAAATCAATAACTAAATTTTGTGTCAACTCTGTTCAAAATGACAGTGGTTCAGCTGACAATACAAAGTGGTCCAGGCCCTTTTTGAACTTTTGCTTTTATAGGTTTTATTGAAAGAGGTGTTGTGAAGAAGTTCAGAGTACAGACACGGGCATAGCATTGTGGGAGGATGAGAAAGGCTACCATGAAAAAAATGGCATTTTTAAGTATCCGGAAGAGTGAACAGATTTGGGTGGGGTAAAAGAAAACATCTTAAGAAGAGAAAAACATTAAAAAAGGACTTTGAAACAAGAAAGCGTAGGTAGGATGAAAGGTAGAACTGAATGTGGCCAGAGAACTGTGAGAATGGGTAAGAGTTAGCTACTCCGACAAGCCCAGAGACACACGCAGAGGCGAAGTCCTGCTGCTCATACCTTTAGTTTTTTATTCACACTAAAATAAATACTGAATGTTCACAATTTGAAAAAAAAAACTAACACTAACACTTTAACTCAAGATAGTAAAAACAAAAAAGTTATACCAAATGTGCTGCAATTTTTCTTTAAGCAAACCAAAGTTGTGAGGCAGTAATCTAATGGGTGTATGGTGAAATATCAACATAGTTAGGTACGACATATACAGACATTTCAGGGAACTAGTCTGATCGATTATACAAACATACATGTTGACAATATGGCTTTTATAACATGTTTCAACTTTCAGCTTAATTTTAAGCTATGCAACCTTAAAGTTCTAAAACAAGATGGGGGAGGGAAGGAAGAGAACAGTAACGGCCCCAACTCCAGGTTTCACCTATACACTTAAAAGAAAGATTTCTACAGTAGTATTTCTTTTTTTCTGTTGGCTGAGGGATTCTATTAAGTCCAAGTCCCTGTCAGAAGAGCCCCATCACCAAATAGTGTTTTTTATTCAAAAAGCACAGAAAAGATAAAGATTTTAAAAATGAGAAGAAATAAGAAGACACACTAACAGTGAAAGAAAAGGAAAAAAAATTAGAAAAATCCGATAGCTAATGTTAAGTTCTCCTTATATTAGTCATGGCTGGAATTTGATTGATTGGAACCATCACTGGCAAGTCAGAAGTATAAGTAGTAGAGTGTAGCCTATTGAGGAGCAAATCCATGCACCAAAGAACAGAGCTAGCAGTGTCAGACATGCTATGGGTAACAGAAAGAGTCAGCTTACTCACATTAACTTCAATTTGATAGATAGTATAAAAGGATGTTGGATCAGTGTCTCTGAATCAGTTTTTCAAGTGCTATAAGATCAAAACCAACAGGCAACTAAAACTTGTGCTCTCTTCACTACCTGCATTAGGAAATGCACCAAGTGCCGAAAAGACAAATATTTAAGACATTGTGTTCCCTAGCCATCAGCAGCTCAATCCAACAGAGAAGCATAAAACCCTATATGATGTGTTTAATAACATGACAGAGGCAAGAGTTAAGTATTCTGGGAACTCAGATAAAAAACTAAAGATTCAGGTAGCAAATTTGATTGCTTACATTGCTGACGTGGCATTTTTAAGTAAGTTAAGGCATCAAAAAGTAGTATCTCTTCCCTAGCCCAAATCCAAATCCTGTCCTATCTTTCTTCAGTTTTAATGTTTTCTTCCATTTCTGAATGAAGTCCATTATGTGACCTTTATCAAATGGTCAAACTGGTCTAAGGATGATATATCTCTTGTGTTTTACTCTCATTAAATAAACTTTAGGTAGTTAAAAATTACCTTAGAATTTCAGCTCTGTTCACAGACTATAAATAGATTTATAATCTGTCCTCACTCTTACCCAATTTATAGCACAGTGCAATGTTCATTATTTTAAGTATACGTCATCAAGAGAAGGTAATAGCTTTCCTATATTAGTAAAGCAAATGGGAGTAATAACATGTAGAAAGCTTTACATAAAAAATATTTAAGAGTTAAACAGCACATAGATAAAAAAGTCATCTACCTAACACCCCCAGCCCATCCAATTTGTGCAATTAACTTCAAGATCGTGAAAACTGCGATACAGTTCAATTTTTAAAACGTAACAATCAAAACACAGTCACTAAAAATAAACTTGACCTGCTTTTTTGTCCTCTGTTTCCTTCTTATCTTCTTCAATTCTAGCTTTCTTTGCTCCTTTCTTATGATCAGCCACATTTCTACGACCTCCTTCTCCTTCATCTTCAGAATCTGAAAATTCTTCATCACAAGCTATCCGCTTGTCTGATGCTCGAACTGATATAAAAGATTTTAATAAACTTCGACAGAAATTGTAAGGTTTATACAATCATTACAGCAGACTTATACAAATGCACTAACCAGTTATCACATTTAAAAGTACAGGAGAACAGAGGTTTAATGACTGAATTAAATAAATAATGAATGAAAAGTTTTTCTTAATATTGAAAACTTGGCTTTGATTTAAGAAGATAGTTCAAAGAGACATAAAAACATATGAGGAAGCTAATTTTGTTTTTTATTATTTAATTTATTTGAGACAGTCTCACTTTGTCACCCTTGGTAAAGTGCTGTGACATCACAGCTCACAGCAACCTCAAACTCTTGGGAGCAAGTGATTCTCTTGCCTCAGCCTCCCAGGTAGCTGGGACTATAGGTACCTGCCATAATGCCTGGCTATTTTTAGAGATGGGGGTCTCCCTCTTGCTTGGCTGATCTCAAACCTGTGAGCTCAGGCAATCCACCCACCTCGGCCTCCCAGAGTGCTAGGATTATAGGTGTGAGCCACCACACCAGCCTCATTTTGTTTTTTAAATACCATTGACACTAAATATGCTAGAGTGTCTATACCATTAAGCATACCATTAGGCTGTATGTCTGATAGTCATATTAAGCATAGTAAGAAGCTGTAAAATCAAACAGAAGATGTACTTTAGATAAATGGGATGTTTTTCAATTTATTTCTAGATATACTTAAGTGGTTAATTTCTAGAAATTTCCCACCATATATGTAGTCACATAAATTGAAACTGCCAACATCTAAATCAGGCTTTAAGACATCAGGAAGCTGGCTCGGCGCCTGTGGCTCAATCGGCTAAGGCGCCAGCCACATACACCCAAGGTGGCGGGTTCGTATCCCTAGCCCGGGCCCGCCAAACAACAATGATGGCTGCAACCAAAAAATGGCCGGGTGTTGTGGCGGGCGCCTGTGGTCCCAGCTACTTGGGAGGCGGAGGCAGGAGACTCGCTTGAGCCCAGAAGTGGGAGGTTGCTATGAGCTGTGATGCCATGGCACTCTACCCAGGGGAATAGCTTGAGGCTCTGTTTCAAAAAAAAAAAAAAAGACATCAGGAAGCTAAATCTATGTAAAATTAAAAATGGAAAATGCCAATAATAATAATAATATACTTATGAATAATGAGCCATAATCAAGTTCTTGGGCCACTAACACCTTCAATTTAAACTGTCGCTTTAATAAACCAGAAAAATGTAAGGGAATATAAATCAAAGTAGGTATCTTACTAGAAATTCTCTTGTCTGGATCTTCTCCATCTTCATCTCCACTGTCTTCATGAACAGCATCTTCTGGAATAGCTTGCATTTGGACACCAGGTGCATGAGGCAACATGCGCAAATTTTCAAATAAACGCTGTCTAAATTACACATGCAAAGTTTATCAGACAAAATTCTCTGCAGTTCTTCTTACAAGCAAACAAATCCCAACTTTGATCTAGCTTTATCCATAAATTAAAATAGTGTTTATTGAGCATTGATACTTCACATGTATTTCCTCATTTAATCTTGAAAATTCATAAAGGAGGAACTATTTTATCCCCATTTCAATGGTAAAGAAACACAAGCATAAAGGCAAATAAACCTGTCCAATGTCACATAGCTAGTGGGTAATAGAACACAAACCCATCCCTATGTACTACATGGTCTCTCTACAAACACTGTGGAGATAAAGCTGTAACACAATGTTTTAGACAATGTAAGTAAACTTTAATATAAAGCTCTTAAACTTAATAGTGTTCCTTGTAATTTAAAACATACATTGCTATAAAGCTCCTGTATTTTCGAATAACATCAGAAATTAAAAAAGCCAATAACTTAAGTGAATCAGAAAGGACATGATCAATTATGTTTCTTGGAAGTGAAATAATGAACCATACAGTCTTTCTCAAAACTTCTGTAGTGACCCACATATAAAGTGAGAAGGACCCATTACACTTGGCCTTCTAAAGCTTCCTAAAACTATGTCATGATGAAATGTTTACCAAAAAAACTGAATAATTTCTTACTTTATCTTTTCCATATATTCTGGAGTGTTCTGGTTTGTCATGTTTGAAGGACTAATATGCAGTTTGAAGTCCGGTCCAAAATACTCAAAGTAATCATTATATGGCAACTCTAGTAAAAATAAAATTACATATTAAAAGCTCAATTTTCACAATAAATCCACACACAAGATCCAGGTTTAGGTAGTGAAATATTTGCAAAGAAAGTGTTTAAAGGTGATGTAAATGTTCTAGTTATATAGTTTTGGAGACTAATCATTCAAACATACATTTTTATATATGGATGGTCCCTGATTTTCAATGGTCTGATACAAAATTTTTCTACCCACAATAGTGTGAAACTATCATAACTTGAGTCTAATGTATAGTATTTAATAAATTATAAGATATTCAATACTTTACTGTAACATAGGCTTAGATTTTTCTCCAACTCTAGGCTAGTTTAAGTGTTCTGAGCTTATTCATGATGAGCTAGGTTAAGCTACAGTATGTGGCAGGGTAGCTAGCTGTATTAAATTCATTTTCAATTTAACAATATCTTCAATATATGATAGGATTATCTGGATGTAATCCCATCATAAGTTGAAGATCATCTATATTGACAGCTCATACAATAACGCAGTAAGAACACTTACCATTAGGAATCTCACAATCAAGGGCAACAGCAGTCTCATATGTCCAACATCGAGCAACATTACGAATTGTGTAGCCACCTCCTCCAAGCATCAGTAAAGGTAAGTTAAAAGTTTTTACAACTTCAACACATTTAGCATGACCTAAGATAAGGAAGATTTGGGTAAACCAAAAATCTGTATATTATAAAAGTTTAAAAAATAAATTTTAAAAAATTAAATTACAAATTAACTTAAAAAGTTAAGTTACAAACAAAACTTTACTCAACCAAAATGGATTTTCTAAATATTAAAATCCAAAACTTTTAGACTAAAACACCTTATCAGTTTCCACACAATGATACATATAAGACACAAAGGCTATTTTGTCAAGTGTTCCTGATGAAAAAGTCATAAATGCAACTATATTAACAGTTGTATGTACACACATACACACAGACAGACACACACACATTTCTATTAACAGAAGATGTTCATATAATGTTACATTAGAAAAGTAAAAATATCAGGGCACAATGAAATATTATGCACAATCTAAATAGATTTCTGTTACTATTTTTTCCCTGTAAACATGTTAAAAAATAATTATGAAAGGCTATATTACTGTGGGTTACTTTTACATAATATTACTATGGATAATTTCCTTCACTTCAACAAACTTCGTTACGTATAAATTTGAATACAAAAGTAACCTAACAAAATCAGGTACGTCCTCTGGATAAATGACATAGTTAGATAATCATTTATAAGTTATCCGTAATTTCATGAAATATTATCATTCAGGCACATAACTCAATCTTTAGAGAAAAAAAAATTGTTCAAGTATAAAAGACATTTATGCATATTGAAGAATATTTGGAAAAAAGCAAAAAGGTACTAAGAAAAAACTAACCACCCAAAAGCCCATTATCCAAAAATAGTTTTCCTATATTCCCTTCCAATTCTCAGCTAATTTTACAAAATTTAACTATTGGCTTTCTTCATGTAATTGTATACTATGGGCATTTTCAGTAAGTATTCTTCAACAGTAGCATTAAATGATTCATAACTCAATTTTTATTATTACTACTAGGAAAACATGGTTTTTTTGTAACAAAATTTTAAAGACAAAATAAACATATAAAAAGTTAACTTACAGACTTCTGAGTAAAGACAGTTGGTTAAACAAAGACATTTACTTTTCCTTCATCTTAAAACTTGACAAAAATGACTGTTAAGGGGTTTCTTTAAAAGTTAAAATCCATTAAAAATGAACAATGGGAGAAAATACAATAGTAAGAACATAAATAAAGGTAGAAAGTAGATAAAAAGTAACTGACTTCAGCAGATCTGAGAAACCTGAACTGAAGGTGACGGTGGGGAAACTCAGAATCAAGTTTAAGACTTGGAACTGCAAATATCCTTCTATGCTTTAGGCAACTGAAATTCTATCAGAGAGCTGAAATACACTGTAGATTATTATCCTAAGAGTAAAATGCTACAGTTTATGATTATGAAAACTATGAAGTACAAAAACATTAAGGACTTTCAAAAGGTTAAACAGGAAAACTAACAATTAATACACATTTTAATAGTACATTAGGTAGATTATATTAAGAAGCTCATATATGTTTTGAAGCAACAGATAGTTATTAACACATTAAGTTCAACAATACAAAACCTGCACAAAACAATTCAACCACTATTGCCCTACCAAGCAAAGAAGCAATCAGAGGGAGGCAGGCAAGATGGCTGAATGAAGCCAGCTTTTGGCAGAGGCTCCCATCCAGAGGGAGAAATAAAGGCCAGAAATAACCCAATAAAGAGGAAGATCGGGAGCTGAACTGAGAGAAAGGATTGACAGGTTCACATCACCCCTGCTGTGACAAGCTGGGACTCCAAGGAAACAAATTTCAGGTGCCAAACCCATCCCAAAGAGGATGGGAATCCTTCGCCAGGAGAGTGGCTTAAGCCAAGTAGAGAACCTTTTGTTTCACCAAAGGGGAGAGCACCAAGACTCCCTCTATGGTGACATAATACTGCAAGCCCAGGCAGTTTCTTGCCTGGGCCAAAAGTTGATCTAATATTCTCCCTACCTTCCTGAACTCCCAATCCACCCCTTCCCCATCTCCTGGAGGTCTGGAAGACTACGCCCTGCAAAATCCAGAGCGCTTGGCAGATTTTTGCCAGGGCTGGGCACCACATGAGCTGTGAGATAGTTGCACTGAAATTATAACTTTAATAGAGGCGGGGAGTTACAGGGGATAGAGACTTGCTGTGTTGGAAAGAGCATAGCTCAGGTCCTGTGCCCCACTGGCTCCCCACAGCAGCTTGCAATGGGTGACTTAGCTCCCTGGCGGGCTCCTGTGACCAGTACCACAGCAGCAACTCCTGCCTGGCTCCTGCAACAGAGCAGCCCACCACCAGAGACTCCGCCCTCTGGCTCCCCATCTGGCTCCTGGAGCCATAGTCCCTACTCTCCACTGGCTCCTGTGACCTGCACACAACAGTATCCCAAACAGGCAGCACCACACCCAACAGTGGCAGCTCCACAGTCCCTCCCACTGAGGTCAAATTGAGCTGCCTAGATGCTGAAGACCTTTTGAACCCTGCCACCTGACAGGTGTTTGTGTCAACTGGGACAATTGGTTTGGAACTCTTGACCTGGGCCGATCACCCAGGGAGCCACCAAGGTTGCATTGTTGTGGGAGTGTGGGATTCTCCCCTTCTAGTAGTGTGTGGGGTGTGTGTGTCTTAGTTGCTTATATATCTCCGTAGCTGAGATTTCAGCCCAAAGCCATTGATTCACTAGGACTGGACAGAGACTAGCTGAATACTGGACAGTGCCATCTAGCCCTACCCCACCAAGCTGGTGCCCAGAGTTTCAGGCAGTAGTTCTGAACAGGACCTTTGTAAAGCTCTAAGGGAAAAGCCGCCATCACCACTCCCAGTCCTTTGGTAAAGGGCTGGTTAATTACAACTCTAGGAGCCCTCTATTCAATTTCACCTTGCCAGCTTCTATAGCCAAGCAGTGAAAAATAATCATGGGACAGAATCAGTGGAAAAACTCTTGGCAAAATGAATAATCAGAGTAGATTAACTTCCCCAAGGAATGACAAAGGAAACACAACAGAAGATCCCATTCATGAACAAATGGCTGAGATGTCAGGAATCAAATTCAGAATTTGGATTGCAAATAATATGCAATTCAAAAGTTGTCTCAAGAATTCAATGAATTCAAACACAAAATCACCAAATACTTTGACACACTTAAGCAAGAACTTGCAGCCCCCAAAGATCTGAGAAATATAATAAAATCCCTCAATAACAGAATGGAGCAGGCAGAAGAAAGGATCTCTGACACTGAAGACAAAGCTTTTGAATGCTCCCAAACACTCAAAGAGGAAGAAAAGTG
>CAUYQV010043123.1:0-15870 GCA_963574575.1 Galagoides demidoff | reverse complement strand
CTATGGATGGAATTGGAAAATTTCTTCTTAGCAAAGTATCTCAAGAATGGAAGAAAAAGTATCCAGTGTACACAGCCCTACTTTGAAACTAATTCATAGCTTTTATAGGAATGTCATAACCTAATTATAGCCTTAGAATATGGGAAGGTGGTAGGAGCGGGAGGTGAGGGGGGTAGATGGGGGAGAGAGGGAGATTGGTGGGGTCACCTCTATGGTTTACCTTACAAGGGTACAAGTGAATCTTTCTAAAAGCAAAGTATGAACATTTTTAACTCAATAACTAAGAAAATGACATGAAGGTTACGTTAACCAGTTTGATGAGAGTATTTCAAAATGTATATGAAAACAGCACACTGTACTCCATGATTGCATTAATGTACACAGTTATGCTACAAGAAATAAAAAAAAATAAAAAAGATATATCATAAGCCAAAGGAAATAAAGGCCTCCTGGGAAAGGAATGGATTTTGTTTTTTACTTCTTTCCTCAAGACTCCCTATTCTGTTCTGCAGCCCTCTTTGAGCTCCAGGAGCCTGTGTCTCTGCCTCTTCCATTTGTCTTGCTGAGCTCCCATGCACATGGGAGAGGATCCCAGCAGGTTTCCCAGGAGTGCTTAGCACGGACCTGGGTCCAAAGCACAGTGACGTCTGGAGGACACCCTGCCAATGCAGACTCTTTCTCAGAAACAGTGGCCATGAATTTGGCATCTTTCTACAGAAGGGGTTCATAAGCTGGGTAAATGTTCAGCTCCTCCTCAGTTGCTCTTTAATACATGCATATCCTTCCGTGTTTAAATATATGAGGTCTGACAGGTTTGAAATGAGCTCATCTTAGAAAAAGTGCTGCCTAGCTCATTGCCAAATATCACTGTAGTCACCATCAGAGTGCTTGCCCTGGGAAGCCATGGGCCCATGCCAGCATCTCCTCCACCCTTCAAAGCAATTTTGGAACTCCCTTTATGGAATGGCCATCAGACCTGTCATCATATTACCCTTGATGTCCTGAATGTCATCAAAATGTCTTCCTTTCAATTATCTCCTTCGTCTTCCAAAAATGTCATTGGGGACCACATCAGATGAGTAGGGAGAGAGTTCCAATACAGTTACTTATTTACTGGCTAAAAACTCCCTGGCGGACAGTGCCCTTGAGTTGGTGCATTATCGTGATGCAAAAGCCGTGAATCGTGGGCCAAGACTTTCAGTGAAGATTTTCTTGTTTCTCTATCTCCACTGCTTACTGGTCTGCTGTGCTTCTCACAGTCAGCCAACGATTTTGACACGTAATTTTGTCAGTTCTGCTGGTTACTGGCTGCTCTGATGTCTCTTCATCAGTGACACATTCTCTCCCCTCGGAAAATCATTTAATCTATTTGTACACTGCTGTGTTCTGCCTGGCACTATCCCCATAAACTTAGACTACCGTGTCCCTGATTTCACTTCTTCTCTTGCCAAGTTTAAGGAGACATTTAATGTTTGTTCCTTGCTCTGATGTAAGCGCTGACATTCTTGTGACAGCCCACAAAAACATGCCACAACAATAATGAATGCCCCTCAGCAAGACACTGCCACATGTGGACACAAACCCAGCTGTGACACACCGCTCTACCAAGGCTGTGAAACCTTCCCGAGTTTGTACAGTACTGCCAACGTAAGATCACAGCAGCAAGGTCGTGAAGTTAATTATTAGACCTCATATTTTATGTCTGTTTTATGTGAACACAGCAGATTTTGAAAAAACCTGATCTAACTTTTATGTATTTTTGAACCTGAAAGAGAGATATCGGAAGGGATTTTTTCTTTGCAAATTTTCTTTTCTGTACTTTCCAATTTTTCTCCAGTAGACTTATAGTGGTATAAAAGCATAACAAAATATACCTAATTTTATAAAAAATGATTCTGAAATTTTATATTTCTTACACATTGATTTTTTTTTTCAAAAAACCCCCAGGTTCCTCAAGTATCTTACCTATTTAATAGTCGTTTAAGGCTTATATAATTATTTGATATTTTTAATGAAATATATGCCTCCTGGCTGCCTGAAAAGAAAAAAAAAAAACTTTTGGCATGATAGTGTGATTTCTAGGATTTTGAAGGGCATAAATTTAGGGCATTTTATGGGTGTTATGACATAAGTACGGGTATCAAGATGTAAGCAAGAAAGCCAAGCAGTTGGAGTAGGAAACAGACGACAGTGCGATCTTCCTGAATAGGGGGACAAAGAAAACACCCTCTTCCCCCGAGGTCTGATTGACTCATGTTTCTAACAAATAAATGAAAATAAAAAATACAACTTCAGTACCTTGAAGTCTCAGCAGGAAAGTGTGTCCGGGTCAATAATCATTTGTAAAGGGCACGACGTATTTGTCTTCTAATAATTTTCATCTATACCTGTGAACTGAATCGTGGAAGGATGATTGTGACCAAATTATTTGTTATCAGATCTCATAGCTGAAAAGCAAGGGTGCTGAAGGCCAGGGCACACGCACGGCTGCTCGTCCTCTGAGTTGGGTGCTGCCGAGGGTGAGGTGACCCTGCAGGTACGTGGCAGGTGGGAGATCAGATAAGCACCTCGGTACTTCTCCCCTGCACACGTGACTGTGGTGAACAGCGATAATTGACTCAGATGATTTGGGGCGGTAGGTGTTGCAGCCTCCCTGGGGGAACCATAGACACTGAGGCAGGAACCCTGGACATCACTTAGCATGGTGACAGATCTGGCTGTTTAGACTATAGATAAACTCACCAATTTAGTGAGAGGTAAATGTTCAGCCTGGTTGCTTCTTATTCACCCATGCTTTTATTATTTTTTTTCTCCTCTCCTAGGCCCTTCCCAACAGAAGAAAGTATTAATGATGAAGACATCTACAAAGGCCTTCCTGATTTAATAGAGTATGTTGACCATTTTTAGCAGAATTAACCCACTGCCAACTTTTATATCTGTCATGGGTTTTAACTGTGGATGTTCAAACAAGCTCTCTGACAAGGAAAAAGCAGCTTGATGATTAAGATACGTAAGGATTAACCCTAAACTGGTGATAGAAAACCTTACAAGAAAACATACAACTGGTTTTTCATTCCTGTTGTGTGTCTGTGAAGAGTAAAGCAGTGTACTACAGTGAAGAAAAAATCTGGAAGTTTCTCAAAGGCATAATAGAGATAATAGTAGATAAAACTGGAATTAGACAATTAAGGAACAATAGAAAAGAAATAGAATCTGCTACTGAAATTGCAAAGCAGATAGAGCATGGCTTATAAGTTCAAGGAAGGGCGAGATTTAAGTGTGGGCTGGAGTTATTCAGGGATGTTCCATAGATGGTGTTTATTGTGAATGGAGAATTTGGCGGGGGGGCCTTCTGTACCCTTACTAGGAGAAGCAAAAGGTCCTTGAAATTGATTAGCTTCTGGTGATTGACTTGTGCAGATTACAAATAAATTTAAAATATGATCTTCACCCCTCAAGAAACTAATGACATTGATCAGGCATGTTTGCAAAGAATGGTAATAACAGATTACGCTCCAAGAGTGATTCAGAATCCTACGGAGATTCTTCCATTCATCCATTCATCCGTTTATCCATCCTAGTACACCCAGCACATGGGCTTGTTTTTGCTTTATGACCTTTGCACTTGCCATTTCTTTTGCCTGTTTAACTGACCACGACAGTCTTTGCTCAGCGGTCCCCTTGCTGACTACCCTGTTTAAAATTGCCACCAGCCCTTCACTTTGCTGTATTTTTTAAAGCATTGACCACTGTCTAAGATAGCCTTGGTTTGCTTTGTTTATTGTCTGTCTCCGTGTTGAAAAGTAAACTTGGTCAGGCCAGGGATTGTGCCTTATTTATGACTGAATTCCCAGAGCTGTTTTTGGCCACTGACTACAGGCACAGGGATGGATGGTCAGCAGCTGTTTCCAAAGTAGGTGGCTTTGGAATGGCCTTAGACTCTTGTCTTCTGAATACTTCTCAAGAATAATTTCTTACCTCTTCTTAAAATCTCCAAGAACTCGCTGACATTAATCATGATAGATGCCAGTTGTCTTACTGAATTGGCTACAATCTTCATAATGACTGTAAGATTATTCTAATTAGAGTCTTTGAAGTATTAGGAAGAATATATTAGTTCTGGTGCTGTGGTGACATTGTTCTTTTCTAAGACTCATCAATGGTCATGCACGCCTATTAATCATTATAGCCTCCTCCCTACATTGTTCTATTTGTAGGTGTTTTTAGGCAGAGTTGATATCAGAATAAATCCTGTGAGAGGCATACCTGTCTAAGTTTGGAGAAAACCTTACAAACCTGAATTGGCTGCTCTGAGATACCCCGCAGTTCATTGTCTGTGAGACGCTGTCTGCCTTACCTAAGCTCCATCTGGTGGTCAAGGGTCCAAACAGGGTGTTAATCCCTAGAAACGTTTGGTTTGGGGTTTGCTGTGACAGCTTGGTTTTTTAGTCTTAGCTTTGTTGCATTCTCTCTGGACTCATGTAGTTAATTATAACTTTGGGGGGTAAATTCACTGAAAGGTAAATCCCTGGAAAAAAAAAAACACAGCCTGCTCCCCACTACAGAATTATTCTTCCCTAAACTGCAGAGAAAGATGCTGGCTGGAGTGGAGATGGCAGGAGATGGCTGATGGGCCAGTGTCCTCTGTATGCCCGCCTTTATTATTAAAGTGTCAGACCCGAGCACGATTATTATTAATCTAATATCGAGTATTGTTGGTTGATGGACCATTTGAAGAATATTACGGACATTTTCTGCCTCAGAAATAAGAAAATTTTGAATAAATTATTAGTAAGAAAAGAAGCTTTAGTCTGGGATTAAATAACAAAACTCAAATAGTTCTAGCCAATCTTATTGTGTGTGTGTGTGTGTACTCGGGAGTGTACAGGTATATATACCGCAGGTGTGCCACTCCCACGGTGCTTAGGGTTGAAAAAAGTCTACGTGGATTTTACAGGATTTGTGCCTTTGCTGTCATGGAGAGGCAGTCAACTGCAGGATTTCGGCAAGACTGAGTGCTTTCAAGGCAAGGTGGTGACAGGTCAGAGGCAGGAGTGCTGGGATCAGGAGCATCAGAGAAATGCATTTCATATGCTAGATTTATTCCAAAGAGGATCCCTTCCAGTGTGGAAACTGCATTATCTTGGTTAGTTCCCTCACTCATGGACTCACCACACCTTCATGTCCTGTGACATGCTACAGAAAATAATCAACCCAATTTAACTGCCCCGCTGTTCTCTGGCTAAGTTGCCTGCTATAGCATCGCAGTGGAAATGACGGAACTGCCAGTGTGCTTGCTGTCTCCCTGGCTTCCCGAGTAGGAATCTGGGCAGTGTCCGCATGCCTTCCTGCTCTCTATCTGACCCTGACGGTCACCACGCCTGGTTGACGCAGTGTCCCACATCTCTGTGTCCCTCTGCCTCTCCCCCAGTCACGGCTCTTAGACTCTTTCACTTATAGCATTCTACTTCATGGCTTGCTGATGTCCCCCTACCCTGCAACCTCCCACAGCCCCTCTGTTGAGCCCCCGATGGCCAGGGTAAGGGGGAGCTCACAGAGTTCATATATCTTCAGAGTTTGGTTTCACCTCTTCCCTCGAGGGGCCCCCCAACTCACCTGGTCACACCATGTGGGATGCCAAGACTCTTCATGCCCCGTTTTCCTTGGCACACATTGGTGCGCTTGTCTGGACTGCCCCTTTTCTCCCCCTCATTTGGTGGGTGTCACCTCTGCTAAGTTCTGTGAGAGCAAAACCTCTGCCTGCCTGGTCTGGTAGCCACATCTCTTGGAACAGTATGTTTAAAGAAAGCACCTATGGAATAAATTGATATATTTAAGAGTGTTCAGAGTCAAGCTCAGATGTCGTATCTTCTGTGACGTCTTCCCTGATTGCTTCGGGCAGAGATGTCCTCCCTAGTCTCTGTCCCTGTAGTTTGGACTCAGCTCCTTTGTTGCATGTAGAGAATTGTGTGTTTATGCTGTGTGCTGTTCTCTGTATTAAACTCTGTGCTCGGGTTTTCTGACCTATATATACTTAGAGCCTGGAGCTCAGTAGCACCTTAGTGAATGTTGGCTGGGTGGACGGTGGGGGAGGGGGTGGACACGTAACTCTGGAATGAACTTTCTCAGGGCAGAAGTCTCTGAAGCTTTTGTTACCACCAGTTCCTCCCCCTTACTACACCTTCCTCTCCTCTGGGGGTTTTCCAGCTCATTTCTGTGAAATGCCTGCAGATAATCCTTCACAGCAAACAGAAACAACTTGGTGATCGTGCTGATTTTGAAAAACGTCCCAAGTTGCAGTGTGACCTTTACAGTTCCAGTGTTTTTAGTTCAAATCATAGTGTTCTGTGTGCACAGGCCCGGGAGAGATGCTCGGGGCTGGCAATACTGAAGAAGCTGAATTTCTTTCTTAGAGTTATTAATGCTTCTCTCTAACATTCTAAATTGGTTAGTCTAAATTTTGGAATTATGAGTTAATAGAAGGCATTTGTACATGTCTTGAACCGAAAGGAAGAACTTAAGCGGCAGCAGAGCCTCAGGGGTGGAAGAAGCCGCTCCCGCCTCGACTGGGAGTTTGTGACCTTGCGTGAGGGGCTTGGACAAGCTGCTCCAGTAAGTTACTGTGCAGGTGCTCCTGGGAGCTTTAGAACTAGGCATTATTTCCATTTCTAAGAGACTAGCAGAAGACTTTAATTTTAAAAATATGTCATGGCCTTGAGGCTCTTTCTTTAAACAAAATGCAGACAAAAAAAAAAAAAAAAACTCATAAGAAGGGCCTGGTTGATGGGGGACCTGTAGGTGTCCTCAGCAATGTCTTGAAGGAACATGGCTTGAAAACCACTGGATTAGGGTTTGATGATCTGTAGTCATTGTTACTTTCCAAAGATCATTTATGGCACATTAGAAACTCCTTGACTCTCCTTTCCTCTCCACATTATACCCTTTAAGATGGATGATGAAACCAAGGTCTTGTCATGTGACAAGTCGGCGGCAGTCTTACCCTCAGAGTACGTATGAGACAGCCTTAGTGTCAAACCCTGGCTCTGCCTGTGACTAGCTGTGTCGTCTTTGGCAAACCACATAACCTTTGGGTCTTTCCACTTCCTCATCTCTTTGACGGATCAAATAGTAACGAGTGCCTGATGAGAACATTACTGGTGGATGGATGAAATGAGATAATGGACGTGGGATAATTCTGTGCTTGTGCGTAGTAACTGCCCAGTCAGCTCAGCACATAACACAAAACGACCTTCACCTTGTGTCCCCTGTTTCAGTGAAACCCGCGTGGAGGATGAAGAAGATCTCTACGACTGTGTCTATGGGGAGGATGACGGAGGAGAAGTCTACGAGGACCTGATGAAAGCCGAGGAAGCACATCAACCTGTAGGACTTCACTTGTTTTTTCGGTTTCTCTGACTGTCTCACTAGAAAAGCGATTGCTTGTAAGATTAAGGCGATTATTTGTGTAACTTCTGCCGGTTTGGTTTGGTTTCTCTTCGCTTGCTTGCAACCATCTAGCTGTGACTTCTTATTCCGTTTGGAGACCCAAACATGGCGTTTTATAGTACAAAACAACCACAGGGAATCTCTGGTCTAATCTTTTTATTTTGTGCTAGTGAAAAAACCAAGTCTAAGAGAGAAATGACGTGCTAGCTACCCAGCTAAATAATGCCACAGTGGTGATTGAATATAATTTTAGGAAATCATGCCATCATGCCATTATGGAAGTAAATCATTTACAAAGCGGGTAAATTTTTTCTTTTAAATTTGACGTAGGAGAAAATATGCTTTAAAGAATATTTAACATGGTGGTTAGGTATTGATATGAGATACATTTTTCCTTTTGTTTGATTATAAGTCTCCAAGCTGTTGCTATTTATACACTTTGCCTTACAAATTGTCTGAGTCAGTACGAGCCCTCAAAACTTTATTTGCAATTACAGTATCTAAAACATTCAGAAAGGATTACTTTGAATTATTTTCTTATCTGTAATTTGAAACACAAAAACTTCAGTTCAGGTTTTTATTAATATACATGTATGATTCTTTTATACTGAAGAGTTTTCTTCATCAGCTGGGCAGTGATTTAGGTTTTTTGGTGCTTTGATGAATCTTCTCAGTGCTCTCTGCGCTCCTGCCTTTGATAAAGGCTAGTGGGTTGTCCAAGGGCCCAGATGGGGAGTGGTAGCTTCTGGGGGATGGAAACAAGTTACCTGCCTGTGTTTGGTGAATGTGATGAAAGTGTACACCACTGCGGGGGCCCACATGCTGTCTGTGCACATTCAGAGCAGTTTTAGGTGACAGGGTATCGTCCATACCTGCTATGACTGTTACCTGCTACAGGAGCCAGCAGGTTCTTCAGTGTCTTGACATGGGACACATAGGTGGCCGTCTTACCCTCAGAGTACGAGACAGGCTTAGTGTTTAACCTTGGCTCTGCCTGTGACTGGCTGTGTCATCTTTGGAAAGCCACATAACCTTTTGGCCTTTCAGCTTCCTCATCTCTTTAACAGATCAAATAGTAAGGAGCACCTGAGGAGAACATTAACAGTGGATGAATTAACCATCTCCACTCAGCGACAGCCTTCCTGGGCTGGACAGGACTGGTACAGGAAGAACTTTGTAGGTGTGAGGCCCTTCCTGGGCGCTTGGCAAGTGCTGAGTGCTTCACACTGTTTTATTTCATTTACAGTTCCTTGGAGTTGGAACTGCAATTCAGAGAAGAAACCGAATCACAGAGAAATTTAGTAGTTTGTTCTTAGTTACAAACAAAGTTAATAACAACAGAAATGGTACTTGAACCTGATTGTATCATATTCCAGAATCTTCGATGTTAGTACATGCTTTACCACCTCCGATCTCATACGCTTAATAAAAGAGCCAAAAGCTAAGATGTTTGTGTTTAAAAGAAGTACAGATTTCTACTTATCAGATATAGTTTTTGCTATTTTTGCAGTTATTTTTGAAGTGAAGCGTGTTATATGTTAAGGAAAGAAAGTATCTCGTACTATTTGTGGTCTTTCCAGATTCATTAACATTTTCAATAAAAGATGTTATAATTTAAAGAGAATGCCTATACTCAGAAGATTATTTTTAATCACTGAAAACCTTTACATTTACATTGTTCAAAATTTTGAACAAAAGCCAAGAGACTTCACAAATGCAGAGAAATTTGTCTTTCAGTGATGTGTTTCATTAGAATAGAAAGTTTAAGAGAATAAGAAACACTTTTTGTATCTACTACCAGATAAATTAACATGTGAATTTGCTTCGATAATTTTGTTCTTGATAAATTTAATTGCAGAAATGTCCAGAAAATGACATACGGAGTTGTTGTCTAGCAGAAATTAAGCAGACAGAAGAAAAATATACAGAAACTTTGGAGTCCATAGAAAAAGTAAGTTATTGGGTATTATTTTTGATGTTCAGATACTGCCTTATCACTCTGCTGAAGGCATGTGTATTCTAATTTTTAACAAAACTTTGTATTTAAAGATCTCAAAGCAGATTGATTCATTCTGCAACTTTTAATTTATAGTTCTGGTGCCTGAATGGCACTGTTCTAGGGATTGAGGCTAGAATAATAAATACAATGAAACTGGTTCCCAAGGCATTTGTTCTCACAGGGGAAGGCTTATCACATAAGCAAGTAAGTGGTGATAAGTTATTTAAAGACAAATAAGGCAGGGAAATGGGATAGAGAATAAGGGGAAAGGGCTGGTGACATCTCATGTCCAGTGATAATGGAAGGATGTTAGCCAGGAACCATGTAAGTATCCCAGCAAGGATACTCTCCGGCAGAAGGACCCTCAGATGGGACAGTGTTTAGCACCTGCCTCAAGAGGCAGCAAGAATCCAGCCTGGCTGCCCCAGAACTAGCAAAGGGGATTGAGCAGTGAGCTCAGAGAACCTGTGGGTCACCAGGTCACGAAGGGCAGTGGAAACAAGAGCATTTTGAGCAGAAGTAACATGATGATTTACATTTTTAACATCTCATTTTGGTTCTTGTAAGGAAACTGGGAGAAAAATTGGAAGGCTGTTATAGTAATCAAGATGATAAATGCTAGTATTGAAAGAGGGTAAGTGGTGGTCAGATTCTGAATAAATTTTCAAAGTAGAGCTGATTGGATGAATCAGTAAAATAGAGCAGGTGATGGATTAAGTAGAGGATATATAAGAAAGAGAGAAATCAAGGGTGGCTGCTAGGTTTGGGCCTGAGCGACTGCCAAATGAATGGTGAAGATGGTACAGAGATGGGGAAGGATGGTTTGGGAATCCTAAGTCTGGGATGGGTCTTTGGGTCGATTAAATTGCTGATACCTATTAGAGTTGAAGGGGATATGTTGAGGAGGCTATTGGATATGAGCCTGGCATTAAGGGGAAAGGTCAAGTTGACATATGGATTCATCCATTATCATTTCACAACAGCATTAAGGTCTTGGGACTGATTGAAATCACCATAGGGGTGAGTATGCGTTCTTGGGGAATCTGGTGTCTCCAGGGGTAGGAAAATGAGAACCAGGAGAAAATTTTGGAAGTTTAGGAAAAAAGATGAAGGTGTGGAAAAATTGTCGAAGAGAACAGGAAAGTGAGTTGACCAGGGAAATACAGTGAAGGGCCGTGGAGCATTTCAGGCTCAGTTGAGTTCTGTGGTCATATTGAAACTTAGACTGTCAGCGTGGTCCATGCTTAAACTTCTTATGTACAGGCAAAAAGTATGTGCCAAGTGAGGTGTAACTCGGGTTTTAGTTTTTCTAGAGAAGCACAATGGGAGAAGGGAGGTAAGCGTACATGTAGGGAGGTGACTCTGCTGGTTCATGGAGTTATAAATGGGTAAGGAAGGATGTAAGGACAAGAGGGCAGTGGCATGACCAGTTGAGTGGTAGATGATGGGTGGAAGGTCCTTGAGGGAATGAGCTGTGAAGGTGGGAGGCAGTGGTCAGAGAGTCATTTGTTTGAGGTTAGTGCTATGGAGCATATGCAGGTGTTGATAATGACACGGTCTTGGGGTATGATAATGAGATTTGGGAGCTGAGATGGAGGAGCACGAGATTATTGAAGGTCAAGGAACTGAGAGGCCAGGCTCTACTGGGAGGATCATCCACAGACAATCAGAACCCCAAGAATGAAAGACAGGTGATAGGTCAGGAGCTAAAATTCTTAAGGAATGATCCATAAATTGCATAAATGGATCACTGGTTTCAGGAACATATTATCTTCACAAAACATTTGGAGGAAACTTTATTTAAGTCCTCAAATATCTCTACAAATGTTGCCTTTGTTTGCCAACTCAGCCAACAGCATTCTCTTACTTTGGGAAGCATTTATTGTTTAATCTTTTAGTTTATATTTTAAATGTATTAGCTTGGTTTTGTCTTTTTGTCTGTAGAAGTATAAAATATTTAAGACAGAGAAAGTAATGTCTGCTTTTTTGGCATTTGTAATGCTCATAAACAATTGGCTTTCAATGGACATTGGTTGGTTGTGGATGAAAAACTATTATAGAGTTTAGGATGAATTATGCTTAATTATTACTTCCCTCTTCTCTCCTGGTAGTATTTTATGGCGCCACTGAAAAGGTTTCTGACAGCTGCAGAATTTGATTCAGTGTTCATCAACATTCCTGTAAGTGAAACTCTGCTAGCGGAAATTGACATGTAGTTCTATGAAATCCTCATTTTCTTAGCAGGTTCCATATTCCTGTTGTAACACCCTTTTATATTTTTTAAGAATTTTGACTCTGCATCTACTTCCCCAATTCTTATATCTTTATATTTTATTGAAATAGCCATGTCATGTCTTCAATAAAAAGTTTGTGAAAATGCATTCAGAACATGAATGGATAAAAGGATTCATATGTTATCCTTACCTGTGTGTTATGAGGTGATAGTCTCAGTAGAATAATCCCTGCTACTCCCATCTGTTTGTCTCCTGGGGTCCCCTTCTACCCCACACTTGCCTGCCCTGTTGCTCCTCTGGCCCCTCAAACTTTGTCTTACACCCTGTCCTGACTACATCGGTTTCCCTTCCTTCTTTCATCCCTGCTTCTTGGTAATTTCTGCTCTCAGTTGTATCAACTTCAACTCCCATTTCTGAAATAGACTATTTCCCCCTGAGTCAACAGGCGAACTTAATGGCAAAATGTGAAAAATTTTCCCCCGTATTTATGCAAGCATTTCAAGGTTCAAGGCACCTTTCCAGAATCTTGCAATCCTGAAAGGATATTTGCCTAAAAATCTCAGAAGCATGCTAAGTGCTCTGCCAAGCGAGGAAATGTCAGGCAAGGTTCTAGTTCTTAGACCTCTAGGACTTGCTTTGGTTTATATAGACACACACATGCACAGACATGCACAGACCCATGGACACACATGAACGCACATACACACATGAACTGACACACATATGCTTATATATGGTTTTATGCACAGTTTTTCTTGTGTCACTTAAAAAATTCCATATATATATATGTGTTTGGTTTTTTTTTTTTTTTTTGCAGTTTTTGGCTGGAGCTGGGTTTGAATCCACCACCTCTGGCATGTGGGGCCAGCGCCCTACCTTTGAGCCACAGGCGTCGCCCAAAAATTGCTTATATTTTGATTCTTTTGTGTTCTGTGTTGATGAGCACCTATCGATAAGTATGTTGTTACTTATCCTGGATTTTGGCCAAACAAAGATATTCTCACAGGTTTATAACACAACTGAAAGAAAATGCTAACCGTATTAGTTAAAGTTTTGGCATAAAACAAATGGCACATTCCAGGATGATGAGGGATCTTAAACCACTTGAGTCTGGTCACTGTAAGTTAGAACTCATTTGATAGTCCTTATTCTTACAGCTTTTTGATACTCCTCAACAAAGGGACAGGGCTGGCACATTCACGTTTGATTTCCACCCTACTGTGGAAAGACCATGCTGCAGAGTCCACATGTGCTCTGAGGCCACAGGAAAAGGTAATGGTGCATTTGGCACCTGGATTCGAATTTTCTCATTTTCTGGCTGTGACACGTATTTACTGCCTTTCTGAAAGTTACTTGCTTATCAGGGAAAACATGAAATTCAGACCATGAGTTGCTCTAGTAAATTGTCTAGTACAGTTTATTTGCTTCTTATTTACCCAATTGGTTGTCTGATTTCCAGTAATTTCATCTGATTATCGTTAGCTTAGCACCAGGACACCACTAACTGACCACAGTACAAATCTACATTTGGATGTCCCAAGGACATGAACCATTACCTTATCCTGTCAATAAAACATTAGGCACTTGGATAGTTTTATTTAAAAGTTTATAGCGATTATAAAATTAAAATGAGCTGGATATATTTTTACATAAGGAATAAATTATCCTTCAATAGCTAGTGAGATGATTTATTTTTTCACAGGGTGCTGACATTTCAAGTCAGATCTGACATTTCTGTTTCCCACGCTCATGACCCGTCTCTGTTTCTTTCTTTCTCTCCTCCCTCTCCCCACTTCTCTCTTCTCTTCTCATCTTCCTTCTCCTCCCCCTCATCTCCCACCTTTCCTGGCCCCTCTCCTTTTCTCCCACCCCTTTCTCCTTCCTCATCTTACCCCTGCCTTCCTCCCTTTCCCCTCTTCCCCTCCTTTTCCTCCTCTCCGTGTTAATGGTAACAGGTTTCCATGTTGAGAATATTCAGCATGTTCTGAGGGCCTGAATGGCAAGTCTGCAATAGAGATTCTGGGTTTGGGACATATTTTTAAATTCTGATCTCTACTTGGCTTTCACATTTTGCTTTCTTTTCTAAGGACCTCGTAAAAGTGCATCGGAGCTTAATGCAAGAGATTAATGATTCCATTGTAAATAAAAATGACCAGAACTTGTATCAAGTTTTTATTAACTACAAGGAAAAGTAAGTTTTAAATGTTAAGTTTTGTGGGTCTTAGTTTTCAATGATCGTGGGAGTTAGTAAATAGCTATAGTTAATGTTTATTACAGCTCTACCTGGACCGTAATTAGAACCTGGGACAATTAATCTTAGGGTGGTAGTTTGAGCTCTATATGTGCATTAAAAAAAAAAAAAGATTGGCTGGCGTGCTGGTATGTGCCTATAATCCCAGCTACTCAGGAGGCTGAGGTGGGAGGATTGCCTAAGCCCAGGAGTTCAAGGGTGTGAGCTATGATCATGGCACTGTACTCCAGCCTTTCTGGCCTGGGTGATGCGGCAGAGTGAGACCCTGTCTGTGAACAAAAAGGAAAAAAAAAACAAGGAAGATATGAGGAGGCAGCATAGTGCTCAGACTTTTACAAGGGAGGCTCTCTCAGCCTCCATCCCCACTTTTGTAAATGTCAGGGGCAGAGGAGCTGGTACTTAATGCTTCTTCCAACTGTATTATTTTAGGATTTTCTATTTTGAAGTATTTTATTTATAGCTAAAGTCATTTCCCTTCCTACGTTTGAAAAAAAAAAAACAACTCTTGAAGAACTCTGTGATTAGGAGTATCAAGAGATTTTACTTAAAATGTAATTCTCTCTTTTTAAATCAAGCAAGATTGTTTCTAATACCAACTAACGTGTGGCTAAGCCATTGCTTTGCATCATCTCTTAGATAGACATTAAAATCTTATTAGTAGTTTTTTCCAGAATTAAGAGAGACAATAAACCAAGCCACCTCTTTGTGAAATGTTTGTATCACTATGGAGGTCCCTTTCCTGAAATGGGCTGTAGTATGAGTTATCTCCTGTCCAGCCCAGTTCAGGGCTCCGATTCCCCTGTTTTCAGATGATGTATGTTCCTTAATTAAAAACTGGCAAGAAGTAGGAGGCTTATTAATGAGTAGAGTCATATGGAATGATTGTAATAAAATTGTGGTAGAAAACAACCCTTTCCAAGTCTGAGTAAATAGTAAAACAATTTGTCTCTAGTAGGAACCTTCACTGAAATTTTCAGTTTTGTTTTTGAGATACATATATGATTGCTGAAATAACATTAATAGTCATTAGGCCAGTTTATAAAAGGTGTCTGCTATAAGAATGTACATGGAATTAATCCCATTCAAAGTTAGAAGTAAAAATTAGTCATTGCTGTCAAAGTAAGTCTCATTTTATGAATACATATGTGATGTGTATTAGGAATTTCTACTTCTATTTTGATTATCCTTAACTGTGGTTTTTAAAGAGAAGGAGATTCTGACTTTTTTCTCCTCCACTACATTCTGGCTTTATTTATTTATGATGGAGTCTCACTATGTCACCCTCTGTAGAGTGCAACCTCAAACTCTTGGGCTTAAGCGATTCTCTTACCTCAGCCTCCCAAGTAGCTGGGACCACAGGTGCCCTCCACAACACCTGGCTATTTTTGTTGTTTGGCAGGCTTGGGCTGAGTTCAAACCTGCCAGCTCTGGTGTATGTGGCCGGCACCCTAGCCGCTGAGCTACAGGCACTGAGCCATTCTTGATTTTTGCAGCGGTTCTCAACCTGTGGGTCGCAATCCCTTTGGGGGTTGACTGACCCTTTCACAGTGGTCTCCTAAGACCATCTTGCATATCAGATATTTACATTATGATTCATAACAGTAGCAAAATTACAGTTATGAAGTAGCAATGAAAATAATTGTATGGTTGGGGGTCACCACAACTGTATTAAGGGGTCATGGCATTAGGAAGGTTGAGAACCATGGTGTTACAGGTTCCTGCCTTTGTTTCCCTTTCAGGTTGGTTATTTACGGGCAGTACTGCAGTGGAGTGGAGTTGGCCATCTCTAGCTTAGACTACATTTCTAAGACAAAGGAAGATGTCAAACTGAAGTTAGAGGTACTTGTTCATTTTTTATTTATGATATTAAGTAAAATAAACCTAAGAGCAACATTTTCCTGTTACTACAATAGTACATTTCTCCAGAAATCCTCAATATA
>CAUYQV010043113.1:0-29180 GCA_963574575.1 Galagoides demidoff | reverse complement strand
CTCAGACCATTGGAGGGCTGGACTGTGGCCCCCGGGATGAGTCGACTGCTAAGCAGGACAGGCAGCGGTAGCAAAAACACCCGGAGGGCCAGATAAATGTCTTAGGCTGTAGTTTGAGGATGCCTACTCTAGGGAGTTGTTATCAAGCTGGGAACAGAGACAGATCCTAGGAAAATTAATCATGATAAATAAAAATAAGTTTTTGTTTTTTTTTTGAGACAGAACCTCAAGCTATCCCCCTGGGTAGAGTGCCATGGCATCACAGCTTATAGCAACCTCCAACTCCTGGGCTCAAGCAAGTCTCCTGCCTCCGCCTCCCAAGTAGCTGAGACCACAGGCGCCCACCACAACGCCCGGCCATTTTTTGGTTGCAGCCATCATTGTTGTTTGGCGGGCCTGGGCTGGGGATTCAAACCCGCCACCTTAGGTGTACGTGGCTGGCGCCCTTGCCAATTGAGCCACAAGCGCCGAGCCAAAAAATAAGTTTTTATGAAGGAGCTACTCTACATAGCTTCATAAAAATTAACTAATCATAACAAGATATACACCTGATTTTTTGACACAATTGCTATCTTCTTCTTATGGTTAAACTGTTTCCTTAATGCTCAGAGATTCTTTGCCAATGATCAACATATGCATAAAAATAATCAAAGATATATCTGTGATAGGATAGATTCCTAAGGTACCATTATTTCAAATGCATGATTAAGTTATGTTAACATGCTTAGGAAAAACTTCTCTGAGCAAACTGCTTTATGCTTTGAGGATAGGTGTAATTTAATCAGAAGCAGGGCAGGTGGTGTGGGACTAGGGTAGCTGGTATGAATATGGTGATATATCAGGGAATGTAGTCTAGATAAAAGCACAATGGAGAAAATGAGCAAAGCACATGAGAATGATAATAAAAAAGAGCTGCAGGCAGGCCCAGAATGGTTAATACGGATGTGTTTATGGGAGGTATGAAGCATGGAATATAGTTGGATTATTAAAGAATCTAGATATTGAGATGTTTAAATAGCAAATGAACTTATGAGTTATCGATTTTTGATCACTTAACACTGATCAGAAATCTATAATGGTTTTAAGTGTTAAGTGATGTTTTAAGAAGATTTTGAGTGCTGGATGCACAGGAGACTGAGAGCCAATTAAAAACAGGAAATCAATCACTCACATGAGTTTTATCACAAACTGCATTACATCCCCACAAGATGCATATTTAAATTCATTAATTCAGACATAAATTTATTTTACTTTATTCTCATGGTGTACTTTTTCCTTTTATTTTAATTATATGGTACATATTAGTTTATTAGTACACATGTACACTTATGAATAAGTATACATATGTAAAATGGATGACTAATAAAATTTATAATAAGCAAGGCTGATGTGGTAGAATTAGTATTGGATTAAAAAGCAAAAAAAAAAAATCAGGACGTTGGAAAGGCCAGATATGGAGAAATTTCATAAAAGAAAGGACAATGTAATTTAACAACATATTGGGAATGGATAGAGGATGATATAAATCACAAATTTATAAATATATACTAAGCTTTTATGCATGAATAGCTGAGATCATGATGCTATTTACCAAAATTTAGATTTGGGGTATGAATTCAGGTTGTAAATGATGGTCAGTTTGATTTTGAACTATTTTTGTCTGTTTCTCACTCTATTTATTGCAGACGTGCTAAACTTTCTACTTTTCTTTGTTTATTATATCATGATAAAATAGTTATTTGAACACCTGACAAGTGCTAAAATACAGAAAATACGGAAAAGGATAAAAGAATCTCTGAACCATAGGAAACTCATGATGTTGTATAATAAATGTATAAATTTGCAAAACAACCTAGTTAATGTGATAAATTGTTGCCTGCATAAATTCTTATAGCAATACAGATGTTGAAACTATTGAGTCTGTCTAAAGACATCAGAGACGAGCTGGCATTTGTACATAGTAATTCAAATCTTCATCTATCTGTCTTTCTGGAAACTTTATTCTTGACAGAATGATTAAGAAGAATAATTATCTCCCTCTTCAAAAAAAATAAAATTCTTGTTTCTATAATTGGTTATACTTAATATCTAACTGTTCAGTCTTCCTGCTATAGTTGTGGGCTGGTACTTTAAAAATAATAGTATGAGGGAGGTACCTATGGCTCAAAGGAGTAGGGCACTGGCCCCATATACTGGAGGTGGTGGGTTCAAATCTGGCCCTGGCCAAAAACTGCAAAAATAAATAAATAAATAAATAAATAAATAAATAATGATGGTATGAGACAGGTACATGATGTTATTTATATCCAAAGATAAGTTATTTATGCTTTTATAAAAAAGCATCTGTGACGAGTGCATTGTGTAAGTTGCGTGGCTTTGTTCCCTCCATAACCACAGGTGTCCTCAAAGTGTGTCTCTGCAAAAATGCAAATATTCTGGAATGTTAATAATTATTTCTCCTTTCTCCTCCTGGTAGGAAATAAGTTAACCAGTGGAGAGGCTTTTGGAATGGGTACTAAAGTGGAGGAGAGAAGGAATAGAAATGTATGACTTGTCTGTGAGGAAGCTTGAGGGCAGAAGTTAGTGTTGACAGGATGTGAGAAGATGTTTACTATAAATTGCCTTGTCCACAGCTTTCTATAGCTCTGCCATGTTATATTTTCACTAGTGTGGGATATGATAAACACATTTTAGTTTTCTAGTACTTGACTTGTACCCATTATTGAGAATTGTCTGTGAGTATGCGTGCACAATGTGTGTGTGAATTTTTCGTTGTGAATTTAAAAGGGAAAAGGAATGTCATACTCTTCATCCCACCAGGGTGTGATGAGCATCTGTGTGTGTGTCTGTGTATGAGTCTATGTGTTTCACAAAGAGTGAGGAACATTTTCTATGTTGTGTGTGTCTTGGGGGAGCAGTAGTGGTAGAAAACAGAAACTTGAAAAACATCTTTGGACATAGGAATTTAAAGTCCATCAAAAGGAGTAGATCACATGGCTAAGGTGACCAGATGTCCTGCTTTGGTGGGACAGTTCTGATTTTTAACAATTTGGCCTGTATCCCACGGCATTTTAAAAAAGTCCTGATTTTTGGAAAGAATGCATGACAAGTTAGGGAAGGTGGGGAGAATGGGAAGGGAATATAAGGTTTTCGGCTGCTGAAAAGGTTAATGTAACTCCATTTGGGAATGAAGAAGTTAATATAAATTCATTTGGAAATAAAAAGGCTAATGTAAACTCCCTACTCTCCTCCTGGGCAAAGTCACCCAGGTGGAATAGGTTTCAGAAGGACACTGGTTCCCTCCCTCGCTTCTAGGCAAGGACAATTAGCTCAGAAGGAGCCAAACTGTCTGGAACAAACAATTAGCCACCTCCCTCTCTAGAGGGTCCCTAACCATAAACAGTTCAGCCAATAGCCTCCCCCCACTCACCCGCCCACCCCCGTCAATGGTGTCCCGCTTTACCACTGTTAAAATCTGGTCACCTTACACATGGCCTCATGAAGGAGAGAGGACAACCCTCTGTTTCTGAGTACTACAGAAGTGTTTAGGGGTATGCCATTTTTTAGGAAATAAATTTGGGTTCAGATGTATTATTTGGATATAGACAAAGCATGCCAAAATTCTAAGGTCTATTGATGGTGCACATCTGAACTCTACCCAAACACTGTTCTCAGGAGTAGACAAGTCCTACAATAGAGATGGCTGTGTGACTATCTATGGAAACTTTCTATAAGGCACTGGAGACTTTAGAGTGGTAGAGAAGCTATTCAATGCTAAAGTTATACAAAGATCCTCTACTGAGAAGAAAGTAATAAGTCCACTACCCTGAAGTGGAAAATAAGGCTAAATACCCAGATAACTTAAGTAAAGAAAAGGCAACCAAAGCCAATGCTTAGCACAATTTGACCCATAAACTTTTTGTGTACATACGCATGTAAACGTCCACCCCAGTGGTTCTCAGAGCTGCCACTACATAGCTATGGGTTATTTTTGTCTATGATCCTTTTTTCAAAATAAAATTTCTAATGACAGTAAAAGGAAGTTGTTCTCAGGGAAAAAAGAAACTATCCATTATTATATATGTAACTAATTCCACACACAGGGAAATAAAAACTAGTTTACAGACAGGATGGGGAGTTGAGCTCCTGGTGGGTGCCTCTCCCCTCCTATTTCTTTCCATAAATAAAAGAAAACAGAAATACTCCTATGAAAAAATTTAGTCTCAATCTGTATTTCGACAATAATTTCTCTGTATAATTTAGAGGAATTTCCTTAAAATTCAGATTTCCGGGTTCCATCTCTACGATTTTGATTTCAGGAATACAGAGTGTATATTTGGGAATCTGCATTTTTGACAAATATTATTGGTGCTGATACTGGTGGACAGGCAAGTTTAGAAACAATGACAACACATGAAACTCCAGGGAAAATCAACATGAAAGCATAGATTTTCAATTAATTGGCAAATTAGAAAGGGAAGAACAAAGCACATCTTACTTAAGTCAAAAAAGATAAATATAAATTTTTTTCCTGTAGTGTTAATTATTTTTTTTCTTATAGGTAAAGAATGTGATTCATCACCTTAGATTTCACATAAATTTACTGACATTCCTACAAATGTTTTTTTTTTTTCAATTCAGCACTCTGTTTTTACTTTTCCAATTTTTGTAAACTCCAGTTTAAAAATCACAATATGCAAAAGAATAATTGTACTGACTTTGGATGTATTTACATCAATTCTCCACTTGAATTCTGAATCCATTCCATTTCTGAATAATAATGTATGTCACAGTTAGAAAAGGACTATGATTGTAATTCGTGTATTCTGAAACTATCCCAGAGCTTGTTTATTATTTAATTTTACTTCATTTTGCTTGTTCCTTTATATCAAGATCTACAGTTCTCTAGGCTGTGCTCTGAGTATTACTGCAAGACTTGCCTCCAGGACTATCCAATCTCACTCAATTGTTTCTCTACTTCATGATCAACCCACAAAGTTGGGGATTAATGAATAGTCTCCATCATCAGTCTCGTAAACCTGTCACAAGAGACTAAGATTAAAAGCCTCTGTATTCTGAAGCTGAAGAGGAAAAACTTTCTCAACTCCTTTGTGTCAGTTACTTCCTTGTGTTCTCTATAATGAATAGTTTGTTGTTGCTGTTTTAATCATATGTGATTTATTAAAAGCAAAAAATCTGTTGTGTGTTCCTAAATCCTCAAATGCAAGTTATGTACCTCTAAGTAAAGCCACGGAGACAACAATGCCGATACTTGTTGAAACTATAGGTTGTGTCATGTACGTTTTTTTTTCAGTGAGGCTTAACATTAGTTGATTAAAGCAGGCTCAGGCTGGCCAGGTGAATGTAGGCTTACAATACTGTATCCATGCCTATAGACCATCTTACAGTTGATAGGCATTTTTATAGAAATACATGTTTTAAAGTAAATAATTTCATAATTTATCCTCAGCTATAAAACCAACTTGATTTAACTAAGTCTACAACTAAATTGTTAAAAATAAAATCACAGGACAAGATACATTTAAATCGGTCCTTGTGAGGGCAGAGGGCATGGTTAGAGGGAAAAAAAATGTTATTTTATTATCATGTCCAAATTTGTACTCTGAAGCTGAAAGTCATTTCATATGTATGTAACTGTCTCTATAATATTTATACCCAAATTTTCTGTATTTATATACATAGCTTCAATAGGGGATTGACTACTTTGTGACTGTAGTTAAAAGGATTGTAACACAACACAGGAATGTGACATGGGAACAGGCAACTGGACTAACAGAAGAATTCATGAAGAATTAATGCAGATCTTTAGTGAGAAGAGGAAAACAAAAAAATATGTAAAAAACAAAGCACAGCATCCAAATGGTCTGATGATGGTGAGCATGAGAATGAAGTGTGGATGATATGAATTAAAGTGGAGATTTCCATAAATACCACACACAGAGAAAAAGGAAACTGAAAGCTTATCAAAAACTATAAACTGTGAGAAGCTGGTCAAAAAAATAACCGAGGGGTCATCATGACTTCCAGAGACGCATATGTCTTCTGACAAGCTGGCGAGGCTGTTTCCCATGGTGCTTAAGAAAAAAGAGGTTACGAGGTGGCTCTATGTATTCAATCGGGTATACATTTAATGTTGAACTATTAGGCAAAATTATTTCTATTTTCATGTTCACTCACAATGTAATAGCAATGATGAATTCTAATAATTATATTTGTACTTTACTCACCATAATGTTTGTCTCATACGTAATAGATACCCAGGGGTACTAAAAGAAGTAGATTTCCAAATAATAGTTATATCAATGGAATTAATTACATTTGAAATCCATGAATCATAATAATCCATTGAAATAGATATTGTGCTTGAATCTTTGTGTGTATATAATTGTCTCATATTGCTGTATGTTTACTTCTATTTTTAAATTAAACTTCTTATTTAGGAATAATTTAAATGTACAGGGATTTGTGGAAGAAATAACAGGACAAGATTCCTTGTACTCTCTACCTAGTTTCTCTAATGGTCATGTATTGCAAACCTATGATAGAGTATCACAACCAGGATATTGACTTTGATACAGAACAATTCCATGATCATCTATTCTGCTACTGTTTTATGGCCACACCCACTTGCCTCCTAACCCAACCATTCCTAAACGCTTAAACTCTGCCAGTCACTAATCTATTCATTGGTTTAATTTTGTTATTTAACAAAAAGCCATATAAATTGAACACACAATATGCAATCTTTTGAGATTGATTTTCTCCATTTAGTATAATTCTCTGGGGATCTATTCAAGTTGTTTTCTGTGTCAATAGTTTCTTCATTTTATTGTTGAGTCATATTGCATGATGTGAATGTGCCAGTTTGTTTAACTTGATGGACACAGGATTGTTTCTAGTGTTTGGCCATTAAACATTAAGCTGCTGTAAAACATCCATGTACAAGTTTTTGTGGGAGCTATTATTTCTCTCTGATAAATGCCCAGGAGGACAATGGTTGGATCAAATAGTAAGCACACATTTTTTAGAAAAACAATCTAATCCATTTTATATTTCTACTAGCAATCCATGAATGATCTAGTTTCTCTGTATCATTATCAGCATTTGGTTTTGTCACGTTTGTTTAATTTTAGCCATACTAATAGATATGTAGTGATACGTTTTCACTTTAATTCCTAATTGCTAATAATTTTGGACATACTACCCAATGGTAATTTGCTACAAGGATATCCTATTCTGTTAAACATCTTTTGTTAATTTTCTAAATGGATTATTGCTTTGTTTTTAAACCAGTGAGTTTGGAGAGTTCTTTATACGTTCTTAGTAACACTTTTATTGAAAATATGTAATTTACAATATTTTCTCCAAGTATTTAGGCTGAATTTTATCCTTCAGCAGAGTATATTACAGGGCAAATATGCATAATTTTAATAAAGTTCTATCTACATTTTTTTCATTTTGTAGATTTTGCTTTTGGCATAGAGTCTATGAAAACATGCTCTAGTCTACAAATCCAAAGAATTTCTCCAGTGACTTTTTGTTTTTCTTCCTGAAAGTTTAAGGTTTTACATGTAAGTGTATGATCTATTTGGGGTTCATTTTTGTACCAGGTGATAACCACAGGACAATGTTTATTATTTTGCCTATGGCTGCACAATCATTCTAACATCATGTGTTGAAAGTCTGTTTTTCTCCAGTGAATTGCTTTGCACCTATTATTTTCATCCGTACATACCACATATTCTTACTTACTGTAGCTCCCTAAGTCTTGAGATAGATAAAGCTATTCTTTACCCTCTATTCTTTTTCTATAAGATTGTTTTAGATATTCTACTTTTTTTAACTTATCCATATATTTTAGAGAAAATTTGCATTTAGTAAAGAAATTATTCTTACTAGAATTTTGTTAGCAAATGAATTAAGTCTGTATGTGAGTTTGGAGAGATTTGACAACTTTGTTGTGTTGAGACTTGTAACCTATGGACATAATATGGGTCTACATTCATTTTAATGTTCTGCAATATCTTTAAGCAACATTTTATACTTTCTACATATAAGTTCTATCTATGTTTGTTAGATACACATCCGAATATTTTTAAGTGATTGTCAATGATATATTTTAGTTGAAGTGTCCATCTGTTCACAGCTAGTGCATAGAAATATAATTTTTTTTTTAGCTTTTCTGTAATCTTGCTAAGCTCAATAATTGGTTTAAATAGTATATTTTATTTTTAGAATTATTCTGATTTCCCCCATATTCATGCCTTCTGAAATCAAGGTCAGTTTTATATTTACTTTAATTTAATTATTGAAATACTATAGTATATATATACCCTTTAATTTATCTTTTTTTTGCTTGAGGTCTGTTTTTCTTGCTTTGTTTCTTTATTTCCACCTTTCTGTGGTTTATTCCTTATTTTAAATCTATTTCTATTTTATCAATCATGTTTTTATATGTATTTCTTTTTTTATTAAATCATACCTGTGTACATTAATGCAATCATGGGTACAATGCGCTAGTTTTATATACCATTTGAAATATTTTCATCAAACTAGTTAACATAGCCTTCACCACACTTTCTTAGTTATTGTGTTCAGACATTTATGCTCTACACTTAGTAAATTGAACATGTACGCTTGTAAAATGCACCATAGGTGTGGTCTCACCAATTACCCTCCTTCCACCCATCCTCCCTCCTCCCCTCCCCTTTCTCTCCTCTTTCCCCTGTACATTAAAAGGTGTATTTCTTTATATAGCTTTTAATGTTTCCTTTAGACATTATATACTTATAACAATACAATCTACTGGTATACACATTTTACTAGGTTTAGTAAATGTATAAACCTTAACTCCTTGTATATGTTTTTTCTCTTTTGTTTGTAATACAACCATCTTAAGTCCTCTCGTCCTTTTATTTTAGAACTACATCAAATAGTGTAACTTTGCTCCAATAGTCAAACTTTGTTTAGAAAGCAAGTGAATAAGGAAAATGCATAGTAATTTACCCATAATTTGCTCTTTTCATGTTCTTTCTTCATTTCTGATGCTATAATATTGAACCATTTTTATTTCATCTCAGTTCAGAAAACTCCTAGTCATTCTTTTGAGGAAAATTTGCTGGTAACAAATTTTCTTAGTTATCCTTCATCTGATAACTCCCAAAGGATATTGTCAGTGGATAGAGGGTTTGGGTTGACAGTTCTTTGCCGTCATTGTCTCGCAGTTCTGTGCTATGTCATGAGTCTCCATGATTTCTGATAAGAAATACCCTGTCATTCAAATGTTGTTTTTTCTCTGAGTAAGAAATCACTTCTGTCATTGCTTTCAATTATTTTCCTGTTTTTAAGTGTTAGAAGTTTTATTATGATGTGTCTTGGTATTTATTTTTCTGGTTTATCTTGTTCTGGTTAGCTCATGTATATTTTTCCAAGTTTGGGATCTTTTCATTTGCACCCCTTTCCTCCTAGGACTTCAAAGATAGAAAAATTAGATCTTTTACTATAGTCCCCCAAATCTCCTCTGAGAATCTTTTTATTTGTCTTTCTTCCTTTTTTTTTTAGTTTGTTTTCTCTCCTTTGCTAAGTTTTAGAAATATATATTGTTCCATCTTCCAATTCAGTGATTCTTTCTTTACCTTAATTTATTTATTTATTATGTTTTATTTTATTGTGGGGGATTTATCGAGGGTACAAAAAATCAGGTTACATTTATTGGATTTGTTAGGTAAAGTCCCTCTTACAATTGTATCCTGTCCTCAAAAGATGTGTCAAACACCAAGTCCCCACCCCACTCCCTCCCTACCCTAATTTATTTTAAAATTTCTCATTTTTGTTGCAGCTCATTTCATTAATATTTGGAATCAACCCACAGGCCCATCAACACATGACTTAATGAATGAATCGTGGTATATGTACACCATGGAATACTATGCAGCCATGAAATAAGAGGAAGATGTTACACCTTCTGTGTTTATTTGGAGGGAGTTGAAGCACATTCTTCTTAGCAATGTATTACAAGAATGGAACATCGAGTATCCAATTTACTTGATACTCATATGAAACCAATACATAAACAACTATAAACCCACTTGAGAGAAGAACACAACTGAATTCAAATAGGGAGAAGCTGGGAGAATGAGGATAGTGGAGGAGGGGGGATTGGTAAACTCTCACATAAGGTGCACTATGTAAGGGTATACAGTACACCCCGTGTGTGAAGGGCTTCTCTAAAACTTGAACAATGCAAACAATATAACCTAATCATTTGTACTCTCATATTAACCCAAAATTTTTAAAAAGTTTATTCATTATATCTTCATTATATGTGTTTGCTGAGACTTTGTATTTCTTTGCAGAACATATTTTTTAATTTGTTTCAAGCATACTCATAATCTCCTATTGAAGCATTTCATATGGGCTGCATGAAAATCTTTGTCAGATAATTCTAAAATCTTGGTTGATTTGTGGTTATCTTTTTCACATCCCTGTTGAAATGATCATTGTTTTTGATATATTAAATCATTATGTATTGATAATACATACTGGGCATTTCTGTGATATGTTATGAGACTCTGATTTTTTTAAAAAACTTTCTGTTTTGGCTGGTTTCCTCCCAAGCATCTTCGATAGGGTAACTAGGTCACTGCCTCCTGGGAGTGTATGGAGTGGAAGTTCAGCTTTTCCACTCAGCTTCCCTTGATGCCAGTGAGGGAGGTATGAAGGGATAGTGGGACAGTGCTCTTCATTCTGCTGGGAGGGAATGTGACCCCTGCTCCCTGCTGGGACTCACCCTGTTGAGAGGAGGAGGAGGGCTCAATTACTACTCCTTGTTGTGCTCTCCTGCTGGGCATTTATGAGGATCCTTCTTCCCTGTACACTTCCACTAACACCATCTCAGCAGAATACAGGTGAGTGGATTTCTCCCTGGCAGGTGGGACTGAAAGTGCAGGCTGCCCATTCAGGTCTGCTGTTACCACAGATGGCCTGGAGCTTGTTGCTACCGACAGACCAAATGCTAAGTTCTGACTCCCTACTTAGCCTTCCCTGATACTCCCCAGTGGAGAAGATGAAGTTGCTATGCCCAGATACACCCTGGTGATTATGGACATCTGGGTTTCCCTCTCTGCTTTTGCTGGCATGGTTAGCATGGGCTCACAGTTTTATCTGTTGTACTTGGTCAGAATAAAACACTTATTGTCTAAAATGGTTCTGTCTTTCTACACTGCCTTTTCTTGGTCATTGGCTGGAAGGGCAAAAATGTATTGTTTCCTTTTTTGTTTATGCCTCTGGTTGGTTCCAGATTGTGGGGGTTTTTTTTGTTTGTTTGTTTGTTTGTTTTTTGAGACAGAGTCTCAAGCTGTCCCCCTGGGTAGAGTGCTATAGCATCACAACTCACAGCAACCTCCAACTCCTGGGCTTAAGCAAGTCTCTTGCCTCAACCTCCCAAGTAGCTGGGACCACAGGCACCCACCACAATGCCTGACTATTTATTTATTTATTTTTTTGGTTGCGGCTGTCATTGTTGTTTGGTGGCCAGGGCTGGATTTGAACCCACCACCTGAGGTGTATGTGGCTGGAGCCTTAGCCACTTGAGCCACAGGCGCCAAGCCCAGATTATTGTGTTTTTAGCAACATGATTGAGATATACAAACCAAGAAAAATATTCAGGGAGCTCACCATTACATTGTTTCTTGGGTTCCAAGGTCCCAAGTTAGTTTATCATCTTCTCTTTATGTTTCAGTTTGATACATAATATAAAGGGAGTGGGAGGCTAATTGTCCTTGCTGAAAACAATGGGGGAAAAAAGCATATGTAGTCCACGTTCTTTGAAGGAGACATCTCTAGCAACCTCACAGTAATCTCCAGCTCTCAGGCTTTGGCGATTCCCTTGCCTCAGCATCTGGAGTAGCTAGGACTACAGGCACCTGCCACAACACCAGACTATTTCTTGTTGCAGTTTGGCTGGGGCCGAGTTGAAATGCACCACCGTTGGTATATGGGGCTGGCTCCCTACTCACTGAGCCACAGGCACTGCCCTCTGTTTTATATTTTTTCAATATAAAATATGATATTGTATTTTAAAATAAATTATTTTAAATATCTAGTATAACAAAGTATGTTCTGTAGTATTCTATTACTCCAAAATAATATTATATATATTAATGCGTTTTTAAATACCTAACCTGAGTCTCAATTTCACAGCAATTTTTAATGTTGAGTAATTATGTAATTCATTGCAATTTTTTATGGAACATGTTTATATTTTCTTTGGTTACCATTATAAGAACAATAAACTACATGCATTACATACCAATTATAGGCAGTATTTCATATAGCAATTTCTGAAGTTCATTTTCAAAGTCATAGTTTAATTTTTATAGAAGCCACAATAAAGCTATTAAATTATAATGATTTATTTCAGTATCATCAAAAATTAATTTATCTAGTATTAGTTATTCTTCCTTTATCTCTATTCTTAATAATAAATTGATACATTTCAGGATTATACCTAATGTCTCTTGTTGAACTAAGTCTTTATTAGGTGTTCTGGAGGAGAATCTTCCACCTACTAAGCAAATCCTTGAATAATACTAAGTTGAATTTCTTTTGATTTCAGGTCAGTTTCAACAACACATTTTCAATCATTTCTATGTACATCACAGGGTCTACAGATTCATTGATTTGTAGAAATAATTGCTATTCTTGAAAGCCAATTATACAGGACATATAGTTTATTTTGCACATCTCTCAAAATATTTAAGCTCATTACAAATACTTCCAACATCCAGAGTTTTTCTGTGTCTGATAAAGACCTCTTCCTTGACCTCCATTCTAAGCAGCAGGTAATCTTGGTTCACAATTTTGACTTGAATGCTTAATCATAAAATCGAACCAAGGAAGTTTCTGGGGATCTATGATAAACAAAAGAGTTCTTTAGAATTTAAGACTATTATTTATACTGACATATGCACCAAAAAAAAAAAAAAAAAGAAAGAAACCCTATAATAATAAAGCAGAGAGCATGAAATGTGGCATAAAACACACTCTGAGGGAATAAAGAAGAATTTGAAATTATTGCAATTGCAGTTATATAAATTTTCTGTTAATTCTATGGAAAGAAAATGTCATCTGGGAAAAAAAGAACATTTGAATTAAAAGAAGAGGACAAGATGCTGTGAATTGGATTACTTACTGCCATTAATGTTATTAATATTTCCACATGATTGGTGGAACTATTAGGGTTAGTCATTAAATGTCTACATGTATTTCACCAATTTCCATAGTATATATAGGTCAGCTGTTGTTCAACAGCATTCTATATTTAGGAGTTTCTTTTTTTGTCCTGTGACTTTTCTAGTAAGAAAAACCTCTAACTAGAGCTTTTTAGGGATATGAAGTTATCAATAACTTGGTTTTATTTGAAATTAAAATTTGACAGAAAATTCTTTTCAATAGGTTTCAAAATTATGATTGAACAAAAATGTAGCAAAATCCAAATTATACAAAGAAATCTCAAAACTGAGCAATAAAAAAATTTAATAAAGAACAAAAGATCTGAACATACATCCTGCCAAGTGAGACATACAGATGACAACCATAAAAATGATGGTCCACATTGTTTGTCATTAGGGAATGGAAAGTTAAAACAATAATATGATATCATTGCAAGTTATATCAGCAATTTTTCTAAAAATATGACAATGTTGTCCAGGTGCCATGAGAACAGGCATGTAATTCCAACACTTTGGGAGTCCAAGGCAGGAGGATTCCCAGACCAGTCTGGACAACAGAGCCAGGCCCCCATCTCTCAAAAAAAAATTCAAAATAACTGAATGTAGTGGCCTGTGCTTATAGCCCCAGCTACTTAGAAGGCTGAGGCAGGAGGAGCATTTGAGCACAGGAGTTTGAAGTGATAATGAGCTATGAACACTGTACCACTTTAGCCTGGTACACTAACAGAGTGAGACTGATTCAAACAGAAAAAGGAAAAAGGAAGAAGGAACTGACAAAGTCGATTCATAGTGAGGACGTAAAACAACAGGAACAGTCCTTCATTACTGGTAGGAAGGTAAAATATCACAGCCACTTCTAAAGGCAGCAAGCAGTTTCTTACAAAGCTGAAAGTATCCTTATTATACAACCCAATAATTTCACTATTAATTCCTAATTACCCAGTTGATTTGCAAACTATAGGTAAACAAAACATACCCATTAATGTTCAGAGCATCTTTATTCATAATCACCAAATTCTGGAAACAACCAAGTATCTTCCAATAGGCAAATGAATGAACAAACTGGTAAATTGACAAAATGGAATATTATTCTGCCATTAAAAAGTGGTATTGAATGTTGTAAAGATACAGATGAGCTTTAAGTGCATAATGTGAAGCAAAGTGCATAATGTCAATAATCTGAACAGTATAGATAATAAATTATTACAATATGTGGCATTTTGACAGAAGACAGAACAATAGAAATAGTAAAAATATCAGTGATTGTCAGAGATTTGGATAAGGAAGATGAGGGTTGAATAAGTAACATAGAGGAGTATTTTTAGGATGATACAACTTTTTATGATGCCATAATTGTGGATTCATAACACTATTCATTTTTCCTAGACATACAGTACTTCACACCACAAAAATAAATCCTTACATGCAAACTTCATAAAAATCAGTTAGTGTTTATGGAAATCATGGAATGGTGTACATAGTTTGATGAAACAATCTAACTGGTATTACAAATGTACAAAACACCTAGGGAAAAGATGTGCAATATCCTTTAAAATAAATAAAGTCTGAAAAGTAAGGAATTATACATAAGCTGTACTCCAGTTAATGAAATAGGTTTCTGTAAGGGTGCCAGTTAGCAATTATGATACTGCTGTGCATTATATTGAAATTGAACAATTACATAAATGATGGTATCGTGGAATCAGTTTTCTAATTATTCTAGTAAAATTTGACAGATAGACAAAGGAAGCAGACCAGAATGGTCTATGAATCAGTGTAATGGATTATAATGAGACACGATTAGGCTGGTGGCTCATGCTTGAAACCAAACAGCACCTTTAGAGGTTGAGGCAGGAGGATCATTTGCACTCAGGAGTTCAAGGTCAGACTGGGCAACATAGTGAGATCTCGTATCTACAAAAAATGTTTTAAAAACTAGCCACCTGTGGTGATACATATCTGTAGTCCTAACTGCTAAGGAGGCTCAGATGGGAGGATTACTTGAGCTCCATAGTTGGAGGTTGTAGTGAGCTACGATCATGATCATGTCACTTCACTGTACTCCAGCCTAACAGAGCAAAACTTTTACTCTAAAAAGATAATAATTATAAAATCAGAGACATCAGTAGAAACTATTTTTTAAATAACGCATATGTATAATATATACATATACATACTCTGATAGTTTAATATGGAAACATTTTTAAGCATACACAGATTAGTGTATGTGCATGCCTGATACTTACACATGTATACACATACATATTTCTTTGTTTCTTTGTTCTGTCAACTGGAAGGGACTAAAAAATGACTTCCTGGTAGCAGTATACACACCTACACACCTAATACACAGATCTTGGTTCTATTAACATTCTAAAAAAAAAAGCTCCTTGGAGAAATGACTGATTCTGGGAGTGGGGCTAGACATATACAAGAGAAGTCTGCAATACTGTGTAGGATATAAAATAAAGATAAAGTCAAAGTAAAAGAAAACCATGATGAAGGGAGTATGTAGAGGAAGATAGGGACCAACTGAAAGAGTTTCCAACAGCCAATGCTGGAATAATTTGAGCAGCAACATAAGTACTTTTGGATTTTAACTCAAACTATAAAAAATATAAGTCCATATTGATATAAAGAAATGATTGAATAAATAAATGACTCATGAGAAGAGACAAAAATATTATGCAGAACAATGATAAATTACTGATTGTTAAGTGTAGCCTGTGCATAGTGACTTCCAAAGAGCACTGTACAGAAAACGGAAGAGGGGAGAGTTACTGTAAGCTGGATAAGCACTCTGCAGCCAGGTGACCAAGGTTAACATCAGCAATGACAAGTCATGTAATATCACAAACACCAAGAAAAACAGTTTCTCTTTACTAATCATGGGAATACAGAAAGAATCCTCAGTTCTGAATGAGCCAGGTATCACTAAACATAACTATTAAACCTTGGTCTTTGACAACTTTACCAACTATTCAATTTAATTGCACCACTTTAGCATATGCCAGGCTGTACCCTTATATCGCTCTAAAGAAATGAAGGAATTATTCCACCAGTTCTGGATTGTTTTCAAGTGCAGCTTCATTCGCCCATTTGTTGGGAATTGTCCTTAGCCCAAATAACCTGTCCAAGTGTTATGCCCTCTATTCACGGGTAGCCTTAACCAGTAATTAGTTATTTTGAGCGTATACAATCCTAACTCAGTGTCCTAATTTGCAATATCTCTGAAGGGTCACTCCTTGCCAGGATGGCAGATGCCTGTATAACCCAATGCATTATGACTTTCCTCCTGCCCAATCTTATTTCCTTTTCTTCCCCACACAAGTGTTGATCTCATATTGCTAAAATCTCCACTTCAGAGGCTGCATTCTGAGTAACACAGCTTGTTAGAATAGTTCTTGGAGTGGTTCTAGAAAGATGTTGTGATGGGATTTTGGGACTGGATCATCAGCCAACCATTGGCAAAGAGAGTCTAACCACTGGTGTTAGGTTTGAGGCAGATAGTAGCCCACATGTAGAAGTTCAACTGTGCAGATTTTCACTGGTGGTGAAGTGAATGTTATACTTGTGCAATAAATCTAGTAACTGTTTTGGAGATAGTGTCACTGTGTTGCCCTGGATAGAGTGCAGTGTCATCATCACAGCTCACTGCAACCTCAAACTCCTGAGCTCAAGAAAATTTCCTGCCTCGGCCTCCTGAGTAGAGTAGTTGGGACTACAGGAACATGCCACAATGCCTGAATAATTTTTCTATTTTTCATAGACATGGGTTCTTGCTTTTGCTCAGGCTGGCTGCAAACTCCTGGTCTCAGGCAATCCTCCCTCCTTGGCCTGCCAAAATAGTAGGACTATACATGTGGGCCACTCTGTCTAGCCCCCCACCTTGTCCTGAGTGCAGAGGACATGGGATATCTTAACCTCTATTCAGCAGCCATGAGATCACTGCACTGCATCTCTTGTTCATGCTGTGTTTAGGGTACATGTTATGTAGCCCGAGATTTCTTGCAATATTTTATAGCCCAAGTTTATTATTAATCTCAATTCTTCAACTAATATTTGATCTAAGTACACATTAACCATATGTCAATTCGGAAAGAACTGAGAAAACTTTTATATTTTTTTCTGCCAGCCAATTGCTTTAATAGTCCTGAATTATTTTCATTAAAAATTTCAAATGTGCACTAATGCATAAATTAATACCATTTCAATGTTATATATGGGTGCAAAGTAAGAATTCTTGATTTCAGATAACTTAGTTGTTAACAACTTAATATCTCAAATTCCGTACTTGATGTTTTCAAAGCCTATTTATAGAGCATCTGAGATACACTCAAGTAAACATATCAGTGATCGGGCTGACATCCTTTTGTTCTAATGAAGTGCTTTAGCTGCCCACTTTATATCTATGCTACTATACTAGAGAGGAGATAGGGTCATTGCATTACTATGAGAAAGGAGATCTAGGTAAATGGACAACATTGGACTATGATTAGTGTAATTTTCCGTAAAGGTAGAGGTGCTCCATTTTAGGTCTGTGTCACACATTATACTTTTATATTTAAACAAAGGTTAATAAAGGATAGAATGACAAAGAGATAGAATAATTTTAGCAGTTTGTTAAAAATGTATTTGTCATAGTGAATTACCAGCTTGTATTATTTTATTATTTAAGACTTCCCAGAAGTGTTATAGTTCATTGAGTTGTACTTTGAAAATATATTTATTGCAGTGAATGTTTTATTGTAAAGACATTGTATAATAGAACTTGACCCATGTCATTATAGTATGTCTTTTCTTAATAATTTAATAAACATTGACTTCCTTATGTGAAATGAGCCAATTAAAGTCATTTTAAAAATTCATAAGTTTCTCTAGGCTGCTATCAATTTTGAATAAGAACAGTATATAATATACTTCAGCTTTTTTTCTATGTAAAAATACCGTTAATCTCGCCATAATTATAGTTCTCTGTCACATTTCCCCATTGAATTGACATTTCAGGCCTTCTGTGATCTTTCTCCCGAAGGTGATTTGCTAAAGAGATACGAAGTCATGCTGAAGAATCTCATCTCCTTGTCAATTTGAAAAGCTCTGCCTCAAATTTACTCCCAGCTTTTATTCTTTCTTCTTTTCTACTACAAAATTAGAGAAAGATCAATAGCACTAGAACAAACATGCGTCTTTAGTTTAATGAGCGTTCTGTCCAAAGAAATTTCCAGCTGTAATAAGTCTCAGAGACTGAAATTGAAGTAGGAAATAAAAACATCCTAAAGAAACTGGAAGAAAACATATCCTAAAGGAAAAGAGTCAGTTAATAAATCTGGATCAATAATCAAACTCTGCTCCTGGAAAAGACACAAGAGATTTTAGGAGGACATTGAAAATATGAAGACCATTTACTCTAGACCTTGCCTAAATCCCCAGATCCTTAAATGCTGATGTGTTCAATTTCAAAAGCCTAAATGCCTAATGTCTAATTGTATCATCCCCCCAACTGTTAATATGTTAGTAGAGTGACAGAGGGTGCTTGTTAGGGTATGCTCAGGCAGGCTCTTTTCTGGTTCTGTTTCCTGCCTAGAGCTGGTAGAAGTAAGGGACTCAGTCACCTAAACTTTCTCAGGAGATAAGTTTAGCATAGCTTTTGTTTGTTTGTTTTTTATTTTTTTATTTTTTCTTTTCTTTGTTATTATTATTAAAGAATAGCTGTATACATTAATGCAAACATGGGGTACAGTGTAGTGTTTTCATATACAATTTGAAATATTTTCATCAAACTGGTTGACATAGACTTTGTGTCATTTACTTAGTTATTTAAGTCATAGCTGTGCACATAGCTTTTGGATTTGAATATTGGAAATTTGTCTATGGCCGTACCACCTTAAACATGCCTGATGGAAATTTTAGAGTCAAATTAACACCCTGTTGTATTTCTTTATATCAGCTTCTGAAATAATTGCATAAAATAAATGCAGTATTTTCCCAAAATTAGAAGGCTCCTATGATTCATTTCTGAAGACATAAGAAAGAACGGATCAACAGAAAGGCCCTGACTGGCAAATGGCCTCTGAGATACAGGAAGCAGGCTTTGTTACCTGTTGCTGTGTGAACGGGGTGCCATGGCTTTAGGAAGACCACCTGACACCTACTAATGCTTTACTTTGTTGTTTAAGTCCCCATGATCTCATGTCTATGTCTTGAGAAACACCGTGGCTGCAAGATTTATTTTTTAAATAAATAAAGGACATACAGTTTCTCCACTTTTGTATATTTAGCAGTTCTGCTGCTACCCCATAATAGGATGTAAAACAAAATTAAAACAGTTGTAGGGAAAGGCAGAGATAGTTCTCCTCCTTCACTGTAGCACAGCAGAGCCACAGAACCGCAAGTTTACAGGAGAACATTAGCAGAGGTAAGTGCAAGCAGCAGCGAAGCAAGAAACACAGCTGGTGGATGGCAGTGAGGGAGAGAGTTTTGTTAAAGAAAGAGAGACATTAGTGGGTGAACCGAATCAAGGAGAAGTAGCAAGGGTGCCCAGCAGAGGTATCTGTCTATGTCAAGAAGGGCAGGATTCAGTGGAAGTAACACAGGTGAACAGCAGCAGTGGTGGTGGGAACGTGGTGGTATATGATAATCAGAACAAGCAAAGTTCAATGAAGAAGAAAAAAATGAGAAGATCATAACAAAAACAACACCAAAGATCCTATGGTTTACTTTTCAAAAACTACATGAGAAGGTGAAAAATTTCCTGTGGTAGTTTCCACCATATACAGGACATCTCAAAGCTTGCCACACATGGGGAAAATGGGAAATTGTAGCTAAATACACCTTTACTTACAAAATATTCATTACAGAATTTTACTGAGACATGGCCAACATGGAGAGAATACATTATAAATATTTGATTATGGCTGCTTCTTCACAAGATAATTTCCTTTCCCAGGTGAATTCTTCTTAAATAAAATTAATATAATGACTTCATGATTTTTTGCCTAGTCTACAAGGATTAATTGTAGCCTATGTACATATAACTGACTTCAGGTGTTTCTAAATGTTTAAAAGAAAATAAAAGAGCCAACGGGGGGTTCTGAGGCAGGGTATGACAATTTACCTCTGTGTATCTCACTGAAAATTATTCATTTCCAGTTCTTTAAAATAAGTATTTAGAGTTTCCTCATGATTAATTAGGGAACATAGTTTATAACTTATAAAATCACGATGATCATTTGAATGTGACATGTAAGTGGCAGTTTTTAATTTTAAGTATTTGATGAGGCTCTGCTAAATGACATAATAATGTTTTTACTATCATTGAATATCTAAATCATTAGAAAGGATCAAATTTCTATAAATTTTTAACCAAAGTCTACTAATAGACAGAATATATTTATATCCATATTTCATATTTGAGAAAACAAATATTCAAAGCATTAACTTGAAAGCTAAAGAGATAACATGTATACATGGGGTGCCAATAAAATATTTACACATTTTAAGAACAAAAAACTATTAAAATTATAATACTCAACATATGTTGATAACAAAAGATGAATACACATCACCTTGAGCACCTTTTGTAATTGCAGAAGTCAACTGTGACTTGAGTATTATAAATTTGATACAGTGGGTTTTCTTTTAATAATTATTTCCTTTTTTAAAATGTGTATACGTTTTTTGGCACCTTCTGTATGTGATAATTTGATAATAAACACATTTTATAGTATGAATATGCATGTATCTAAATTTGTCAATTTCTCATACTTGCCTCAAATTTCTACTTTTCTTTGGTAGTCAAAATCTGGCTTAACTTAGTTCACACCTGTCCTACCTTGTCATTAACTCACCATTTCATCTGGACTTAGCTAAGCCATGTTAGCTTTCAGAAAGGAGTTATATGTGAATTATTCATTAAGGGGAGTGGGGAAACATTCCGGTCCTGAAACAGGGCTTCTATTACCTACTAGGGGATTTCATGTCAGCTGTCCACCTACGCAGGCGTTTGTTTAATCTGTTTGTACCCAGTTTCATTAAAAGGCTTTTAAAGTTAAAACTAGCCAACCATTTTACATATTAACATTTCCTTTATAATCACTCTATTGAGAAAATTGTCCTGAAATTCTATTACTTTACAGGACTTTCTACCAAATGATGCTGGGACAACAGTTTGCTTTAATTTTTCAGCATGAGATTGGATAGTGCCTTTGCGAGTGTGTCTGTCCTGTGAAGAGTCACAGGTATCCTGTAATATGCCCTCATTTACTCAGCTGCCTTGTCAGCTGCTCCAGTTCAATAGTTTCATTCACATTTATTTCATATTTTCCTTTTGGAATATAGACATACACATTAACTTTTGCATTTATTTAATTTTACAATTATTAGAATGCCTTTAGGGTCAGTAAACCATGTCATTGATTGAAGACACATGTTCTTTACCTGGACTATACTGAAAGAGTGTCACCATCTTATTCTTAAAAATACCTGACTAAAAAGCTTGTCATCCCACAGAATACTCTGGGCGTCTCAAATTTTTACCTTGTCTTTCTTAAAATGCCGGTTTCATTACTGTAGTGTAGACTTGCTCGGCTTTAGTACTATTGATATTTTCACTCAGATAATTCTTTATTGTAATAGGCTGTCTGTGCATTGGAGACTACAGACAATATCCCTGGTCTCAGTTCTCTAGATATCAGTAGCATTCATTTTCCTCCAAAGTTATAACAAGCAAAAATGTCTCCAGAAATTGTCAGAAGTCCTCTGGCTGAGCAATCCTTCCCTGTGCCCTTGGCTGAGAACCACTATCCCAGTGATATGGGTTATAAAATATTTATCTGTTTTTCTAAGTCAACTGATGCATGTTTTTTTGTATCTGCATTCTTCATTATTTTCTTTTGAATCTAAAATCTAGAATTATGATTTAAAAAATATAATTCATTATATCATATTAATATCATTATTATGTTTGCATTTTTTTCATGCTGAGGAATTATATCTTTAAATAGTATTCATTTTAAAACACTCAAGATGTTACCAGACTCTGTTTCAGAAAAGCCTTTGCAAGAAAAATGTGTTCAGAAAAATGCATTGTTTCAATCACTGTCACTAAAATAAATATTTGTTCAATTTCATCTCTGAAAGATACTATGTTAGGTCCTATATTCACAGATTACTGAATGAGTAATTTTAAATGTTAACATAAGAAAAATACAATGTGAAATGTGACCGCATATTAACTACAAAAAAAGCTAAGTCAGTCAAGAAAGTGCTCCCAGAGAATTGCCACTTAACCTGAGGTTTAATAAGAACAAGAACCTAGCAACAAAGGGTGTGAAGCTTCTGAGAAGAAAAGTCAATTCCTGAAGATGTTGTTTATGAAGAAAACTAATGCACATTGGTTATGGAATTTGTGCTGGGCAGTTTGCCGAGCACTTTCTCTGGCATTAGATCTCATTTGTACTTTCTAATTAATCTTCCTAATTATATTCCATTGTACAACAACTCTCTGAAGTAACTTTTAGTATTGTCATCTTAGAAAAAAGCTAGTGTGGTATAGGAAGGTAAGTTCTCTCTATGGAATTTACCCTACAGGTAATTTAGTTCTCTGTATGGAATTTACCCTACAGGTGTGGTAGAAGTCATACAGCTTAAGTTACTTAGTTAGGTATGAATCCTAAATCTGACAGCCTTCTAAATCAGGGTCCTTAAAAACTATTACACTATAGTATATTATGTTGGTAGTTATATCACTGTATAACAGAAACAAAAGAAGGTCATACTTTCTGGAGCAAAGAAGGTTACTAGGAGAGGAGAAGGCTTTATAAGATATTAGATTTGAAATATAATCTAACTAGGGAGCAGATCATGAAAAGTCATGTTAGAGAACTTGGATATTATCCTTAAAACAATGGAAAACTAAAAATACATTTTCATTTATGGAGCTAACACAATTAGCTTAACATTTGTAATGCTCCACTTTGAAGAAAGGAAAATTGATTAGAGAGGAGGTGAACGTGAAGGTGGAACACAGAGCCCTAGGTGAGATATAAATGTAAGATATTTAGGTGAAGGAAATGGATTTGGAGAAAATTGGACACAGCTGAAATTTAGCTGGGAGAAATAGAATTGGCAGACATTGCATATTGACTTTACCAGGAAGCCAATTTTAAGATGACAAGGAGCATTTAGAAAAGTAATTAGGAAACATTCTTGAGAATAAAAATTAGCAGTAGGGTAAAAGAAAGGAGAAGGATTGGGCAGAGGGTGAGGTTGGACTGCGTGGCCACAATGCTCTGTCAAGAAAGGGTTTGGCTGGAACTGAGTCGGCCATTCAGAGTCATCCTGGGTGAACTGAAAGTGCCTGGACTTTTATCCTCACATGGATTAGACGCTGGATGAAGGCCGGACCTAGCAAAGGAGATCAGTCGCTGAAGAGAGCTGACAGCTGATGACCATTAAGTGGCAGCATTTGGAGCAGCCAGGTCCTTCAGCCCTGAAGAGCTATTTGGATGGCGAATCACAATATTCAGAATAGAAGGACACTGTGTATCTGCAAATGTTGGGAAGTGACGGTAAAGAGGTTTCGAGGTTATGAGCAGTTTAATGGACACAGCAATATATTTAATGGCCTCTCCAAATGCTTAGGTAGTGATCAAAATCAACAAGGTGTCTGGACAAACATAATTAATTTCATTGTGGGCAGGTTTGAAATTGAGGGACCTACAAGGGGAAAGATTTCATAAATACCAGGAAATATGAGTCTAAAGTTTAGAAGAAAATTATGATAAATATTTGAGATGCATTAATATATAAATAAAATTGATTATATGGAATGAAGGAAATTACCCAAGGGGAGTGCTTTGAGAGAGAAAAAGGTGTCCAAAAATGCAACCTAGTACAAATTACATTTACTTTTAAAACACAGATGTGTTTAGGCTCTGCCACCCGTAGCACAGTGGTTACAGTACCAGCAACATGCACAGAGGCTGGTGGGTTCCAGCCTCGCCTGAGCCAGCTAAACAACAATGACAACTGCAACAAGAAAATAGCCTGGTGTTGTGGCGGGCTTCTGTCATCCCAGCAGCTTGGGAGGCTGAGGCAGAGAATTGCTAAGCCTAAGAGTTTGAGGTTGCTATGAGCTGTGACACCAGAGCACTCTACCAAGGATGACATAGTGAGTCTCTGTATCCAAAAAAAAAAAAAAAAAAAAAAAAGATATATTTAAAGACTTTTTTTTACTCACACATTATATTCAGTCTATTACAGCAATAAAGGCAATATCATGTCCTGAATATATCACTCAATTCTGTAAGACAAAAATAGCATAAAAATACAAAATATAACCATGAAACAACTGTAAGCAGTCTGGAAGGGGCAAGCCAAGTTATCCTGGCAGATCCCTGGGAGGGGTTTTGAGGGATTCTGTAAGACAGAATAACATAAATAAGTAAAAATACAAAATATAACCAAGTTATCCTGGAAGATCCCTGGGAGGGGTTTGGGGGAGAACTAAGACCTTGCGGCATATGCCTGCTTACTATGTGCATGGGTTTCAGACAGAATTTCTGTATTTTGGTTCTTAATTTCCATTGATTACCCGAACACTTATAAAATCCTAAGTGAACTTTCTGTTTTAAATGTGTCCTAAATCCTTGACTCACTTCATCAACTTTTTCTTAATCAGTTTATTTTGAAATAGCACTGTGTGAGAACAAAATATGGCAATCTCTAAAGCAGTTTGGGTTAAGAGGTGTTAATAATGTACTTTATTCTTCGCTCCTTTCTTTCTTTGCTATTAGGTGTTTCGTGTGCTTAATTTTTCTTTTGTATGTCTTCATAGACCTTTTGAGATTGAATCATCTGAATTAGGTGTTCTAATTACTTCTGACTAATGTAACATCCCATTAAGCTTATTAAGTTTGTTCATTTTCTTCTCACTAAAATTATTCAATTGTCAAAAAATAGTGATAAGGTTAGGAGGTCTTTTGTTATTAAATTTTAAAGATCATTTTTCTAATATGTCAGCCAGAGATTGCTCTAAATGAAGGTCGCTATTTTTTTTTTAATTTACTCATATCTTTGGGCAATGTAAGTTTCATATTTTAAATTAGAACTTCCATAGAAATCTTCCAATATTTTGCAAAAAAAAATTTCAAATATGTATTGGTCCTATAGAATTCACTTCATTTAAATCTTAGTAACTTTAAATATGGTCCATAATTGTCATAATTTAGAGAAAGGTTAATGTTGAAATTAAGAAGAGTTTCAGCTGAATTGACCAAATTGTCATTATATACTTGTCATCTGTAGGAAAGTTGATTGTTCAGTGATAATCCAAGGGGAAAACGCTACCTAACAAGGGGGCTGCCCTGCCGGGAAGGTTTTACAGAGAGTCGATTCCATGTAAAAGGTCCAGGTGGGAGCAAAATACTGTAAGTCCAATAAGAGCAACATGATTGAAATTATACTGTGAAATCAGGAGGGAGTTTTTTATTTTTTATTTTTTTAGACTTCATTCTAAAATATGTGGAAACTTAATTATGTGAAAGAGGAAGAATAGAAATGATACCTAAAGGTAAATGTTATGAATCGGGAAATTTGACAGTTTTCCCATAAGTGTAAAATAATTTATAAGCCTGGAAGTTAGAAAATTGGGGATTATTTTAGTCCCATTGCTTGTGTCGGAAGTCACAATTCCCCAGTCAAATGGGTCAAGGAGAGAAAAGCCAATGCAAATATAAACAGAAGGGACAAATGATGTGGGGCAAGGGGATCAGCCTCCAGGGCAGATGCAGAGAGGCCTGTACAAGCATTGGAAATACGTAGACAATGAAAGGCAATACTGAAACGTGGAATAAGTAAGTCCTAGAGTTAAAAAAAGGATTCATAGCACTGATATTACTTAAAAGTATCAGCTAAGACAACTGGCCCCACATTAATTAATTAATTAATTTATTTATTTATTTGAGACAGAGTCTCACTTTGTCACCCCCTGCTATAGTGCTGTGGCTTCATAGCTCTCAGCAAACTCTGACTCTTGGGCTTAAGTGATTCTCTTGCCTCACCATCCCAAGGAGCTGGGACTATTGGCACCCACCACAATGCCCAGCTATTTTTAGAGATGGAGTCTCAGTCTTGCTCAGGCTAGTCTGGAATCTGTGAGCTCAGACAATCCGCTGGCCACTACCTCCCAGAGTGCTGTTATTACAGGCATAAGCCACCGTGCCTGGCTTTTAGAATGTTTTTAAAAAATGTATAATATTGGGGCAGCACCTGTGGCTCAAAGGGTAGGGCACAGGCCCCATATGCTGGAGGTGGTAGGTTCAAACCTAGCCCCGGCCAAAAAAGAAAAAAATATATATAATATTATTCCATACAATAGAATATATGTAAATAAATGTATATAACTTAACTAGCTAAGTATCCCCAATCCCACTGCAAAATACAGTGTACCAGAGCCATGTGCTCCACCTTAGTCTGAATTTTGTTTATAACTGCACTCCTTCTGCCACTTTATATGCACATCCATGTATGCATAGACTTTCATATATTTAAGACTAGTTTTAGTACCCTATCATTAGTTTTCTATTTGAAGTTTTCAAAAATACTATCATATACTATGTAGCGTTTGAAACTTTCATCTACATTATCAAACATATAAGAAAATGAAAACACTATTGTGTATGTTTCTGTTTGAACTTCATAAAAAGTGTATGGCATTCTATGTAATTCTGATTACTGTGTTTCCTTCACTCATATCCATTTATTTATTTATTTATTTTTTAAATCATTTCTATTCCAATGGACATTTGAGATTTGGTTTTTATTTCTTAACTTTTTTTATCAGGAGCATTGCTGTTCAGTTTTACTAGACAATTTCAATTGTTTCCACTGCAATGTGATGATATTGATCATCTTTCAGTCTTATAAGCAAAATGTGAGTTTCATTTTATCTACATCAATTTTAAAATGTGATGCCGTCAGAGTTTTTTAATTGCTCTAGTCAAGTGGGAAGTAATCGGTAACTTGCTTTGATGTTCTTAATTTATATTCCCTTTAATACTAATGAAGTCTAATATCTCCTTATATATTTTTTCATCATTTCAGGTTTTTTCGTTTGTGATGTCCCTAATCAGTGTTTGTATTTACCTTTTTCTTTCTGTAGCAACTTTTAGATACTCAGGATTCTAATCTTTCAATTACATAAATTTCAAATAAGTGCTGATAGTTTGTGACTGACTTATTAATGCCCTCAAATTAAAGGCCACCAGGTAGACATCAGCAGTTGAACAAGTTTCCTTTGTTGTGGCTTGTAGTGAAAGGTGGAGGATCCACGCCATGGGGAACCACTGGCATTTTAGAAAGAGACTGTTACTCTAAGCATTATTATGAGACAGGGCTATGTCAGGTGATTTGGGAATGGTTTGAGAAAGTAGGGCTTTCCTCTCCTTTGGATTCTGTTAGGAAGTTAGGGGAATATCTGTACCCATATAACTCTATACAGCTTGTCTAGGAGGGAAGGTGATGAGCAGCTTCTTACAAAACTACACCCACTCTTTAGATACACTCCAGCAAGAGTATTTATTCCTTTAGGTTGACTGAAAGCATAACAGAGTATTTTTAGTGCCCTAAATGTCCACTGTGTTCTGCCTGTTAATACCACCCTCCTTCCAATCCATGGCAACCAATGGTCTTTATACTGTCTCCATAATTTTGTCTTTCCTGGGATGTCACATAGCTGGAATCTCACTGTATATAGCCTTTCCAAATTATCGCTTTCCCCTTAGTAATATCCATTTAGGTTTTCTCCATGTCTTTTCTCGGCTTCACAGCTCATTTCATTGTCCAATATCCTATTGTCTGAATATGTCACAGTTATTTTTTCATTCACCTACTGAAGGACATCTGGATTGCTTCCAAGTTTTGGCAGTTATGAATGAAACTTCTATAAATACTCTTGTGCAGGTTATTCTATGACCATAGTTTTCAGCTCTCTTGTTGATAATAGTGGAAGCTACACCTGTGTGGGAACAGGCAGTATATGAGAAATCTCTGTATCTTTTCCTTAATTTTTCTTCGAACAGAAAACTACTCTAAAAATAGTCTAGTAATTAAAAAACTAAAATAGCCATATATGCAATTTTAACTCCTCCTTGATTATAGCCATGGAGCATTCTATAATATGGAACTATTATGATCTACTCAAACATATACTTACTTCTGTTAATTGGCTCATTTTTTTCCAGTTTTAAAAGACTGGGACCAAGTGATGTGTGATGCTGATTATAATGGTAAAATAGGAGCCAATTGTCAAATTTTCAGATATTCAGTAAAAGTGAAAGATTTATGCAATATGAAGGGAAAATGGAGGATTAAGTTTTCAGAAATTTGGTAAGTTTTTTTATAAACAAAATCATTATCATTTTTTTAAATTGTTGAGGATTCATTGAGGTACAAAGAACCAGGTTGCATTGATCACATTTGTTAGGTAAAGTCCCTCTTATAATTGTGTCCCGCCCTCAAAAGGTGTATCACACACCATGACCCTCCACCTCCCTCCCTCCTTCCTTCTCTCTATTCTCCCCTTCTCAATGTACTCAATTCTGATATAAGGACAATTAATGACCTTAATTAACGACCTTATTTGTCCTTATATCAGAATTGAGTACATTGGATTCTTGCTTCTTCTTTCTAGCTTTAACTAAGAATAATGGGCTCCGCTTCCATCCTGGTTAATACAAAAGATGTAAAGTCTCCATCTTTTTAATGGCTGAATAGTATTCCATGGTATACATATACCACAGCTTGTTAATCCATTCCTGGGTTGGTGAGCATTAAGTTATTTCCACTTTTTTTTTTAAATCTATTTCCACATTTTAGCAATTGTAAATTGAGCTGCTATAAACAGTCTATTGCAAGTGTCCCTGTGGT
>CAUYQV010043112.1:0-24190 GCA_963574575.1 Galagoides demidoff | reverse complement strand
TACACCTAGGGTGGCAGGTTCAAATCCCCAGCCCGGGCCCGCCAAACAACAATGATGGCTGCAACCAAGAAATAGCCGGGTGTTGTGGTGGGTGCCTGTGGTCCCAGCTACTTGGGAGGCTGAGACAGGAGACTCGCTTGAGCCCAGGAGTTGGAGGTTGCTGTGAGCTGTGATGCCATGGTGCTCTGCCCAGGGGGATAGCTTGAGGATCTGTCTCAAAAAAAAAAAAAAATAGCTGGGCATTGTGGCGGGCCTTGTAGTCTCAGCTACTCAAGAGGCTGAGGCAAGAGAATTGGCTAAGCCCAAGAGCTGGAGGTTGCTGTGAGCTATGACGCCACAGCACTCTACCAAGGGTAACAAAGTGAGACTGTCTCTAAAAATAAAAATAAAAATAAATAAATAGCAAGGAAGATTTCTCAGGTATATAAAGAGACTCTAAAATGTTTAGAACTATTTTAATACTACTATATTTAATACTATTTTCTTAGAATTCATTTATTCAACAAATATTCAGGAAATGTGTGGGAAATATTTAGCAAACATTCTTGATTAAACATTGTTTATTCATTTACTTATTTGCATGCTAGGTGCTATTCTAGGTGTTTGGTATGCACTAGTGAAGAAATAGACAAAGATTCATATTTGCATTCTACAGGAAAGGAATGAGATACTAAACTTTAACCATAATTACTTTAAATAGCATGCTAGAAGGTAAATGATCTATGGCTAAAAATGTGCAGGGAAAGAAGGAGCAGGCATGCCATGCATGGGGGCTAGGCCGCAGACTCCAGGCATGGACAGAAGCAACTCCTTGCTGAGGACAAAGTAATTGGATAGGTATTTTTTGAACTGTACATTGTCAGAGAATGCCTGTTTGTGAATTAATGTTTTTAAGGCTTAACTCATGTTCTTATCATTTTGTGGATTTTTACACAAGGACATTTTCATGCTATAAATTGTTTTATATGTGGGTCACTACAAAAGTTTTGAGACAGACTATATTATGGTCCATTATTTCACCTCTACTACTTAATTTTTTTGGAGAGGAAACTTTTATCCAAATCGTGTAAAAAAAATGTATAAATTAATTCGGGCTGCCACTAGGAGAGTAAGTCCTGCAGTTTAACAGTATGATGGGAAGTCTTACGACTTTAAAGTTCTTTCATAAATAAGACCTCAACCTTGTGGCAGAACTAACTGGACAAATGTGATAAGCTTTATATAATATGGGTGACAAAACTGAAGCAACTTCTCCAGCACATCCAGAGAAGTAGCAAATTAAAAAACAGAGCTGAGGTGTTTGACTTCTAGTGCGTTGATATGTACAAGAGGAAAATGCCTGTGGTTCTGCTATAGGAATGTAGAAGGTTTGGAATAGACAACTAGATCAGTGACGCAAACGGAGAAAGTCTGGTGCAGATACGGGAACTTACTATACGAGAGAGGTAGCTGTACAGGTTAAGTGTGGAAAGGACTGTTAAAGGAATGGTATTGGGATGAGTGGCCTTCCGAAAGGGACAAAATAGAATTAGATGTCTACCTGATATAGTACATAAAAATTAATTTAGATCATTTAAAAACCTAAAGAAAAACGAAGCTTTGAAGCTGTTAGGAAATAGAAGTTATGGTAGGGATTAATTCTTAAGCAAGACTAAACACTGACTATAAAAAGGGATAGGTTTGACCACATCAAAATTTAAAATGTTAAGATGACAAAAGACATCATCATAGGCAAAGATTAAAAAAAGAAAGAGCAGACTAGGAGAAGATATTTGCAATATATACATAATGAAATATTAGCACTTCAAATATACAAATGACTTTTGTAAATCCATAAACAGAAGACAAGTATCCATCAGAGAGATGGTAAAGATTATTAAATGGCAGCTCTCTAAAAAGGAAACGTCTGTAGCCACTAAACATTTAAAGGCATGCACCAGCTGCTGTAGAAATAAAGACATGCAAGTTAAAACCATGTCATGCCCGTAAACTTGGCAAAAACTTAAAAATTCTGACAGTCATTGAGTTCAGTAAATTGTTTACAGCAACATAGGAGTTTCCACTAAACAAAAATGTACTTCCCAAACAACATAGCAGCTCTACAACCAGATTCATTCCCAGAGAATTTTCACTAATAAACACAAGGAGATTTGTATAAAGCAAAGAATAGAAAATTGGAAACATCTTGAAATATCCACCAGTGGGATAAATGACAATATAGAATATTTATTTGGTGGGATACTGTACAGCAGTTACAGTGAATAGACCAGAGCTACATGTGTCAACATGAGTAACTCATAAAACAATGTTGAGTGACAGAATACCTGCAGAAAGTGTGGTGTATTATATGAAAGTCCTTAAAATGTGTAAGACTCGGTGTGCAGGAAGAAAGGTTTAAAGAAAGTTTAAAGAAACTGCTATTTTTGTTTCATACACATTAAATGTATGAAAACATGGACTCAAAGGCTTGACATCAAATTTATCACCATAGTTACAGGATTGGGAAGGTGTAGAAAGGAGTGACGACTTGATCAGTTGTGTTTTATTAGTGCTCAGTGCATAGTCAATCCTCAGTTCATACTTACTGAATTAATTTAAAATGAATTGAAGCAAATATAACACAGTTTCAACATTCATATATGGTATTTTTATTCTCTACATTTTTATACCTTTATATTTTTTCTCCAAGTTAAGAATAAGTTTGTTTTTGGGTTCTGCATTAGAGTCTCAGAGGTCTTTTAAAAATAGCACAGCTAGGCTCGGCGCCTGTGGCTCAATGGCTAAGGTGCCAACCATATATACCTAAGGTGGTGGGTTCGAATCCAGCCCAGGCCCGCCAAACAACAATGATGACTGCAACAACAACAACAACAACAAAATAGCACATCTAGGGCTGTACCTGTGGCTCAAAGGAGTAGGGCGCCGGCCCCATATACCAAAGGTGGTGGGTTCGAACCCGGCCTTAGCCAGCTAAAACAGCAATGAGAATTGCAACAAAAAAACAGCTGGGCATTGTGGCGGGCGCCTATAGTCCTAGCTACTTGGGAGACTGAGGCAAGAGAATCTCTTAAGCCCAAGAGTTGGAGGGTACTGTGAGCTGTGATGTCACAGCACTCTACTGAGGGGGACAAAGTGACTCTGTCTCGAAAAAAATTTTTAAAAAAGCACATCTAGGACAGATGAACCCTGGGCAGCAGGGCATGGTTTTGTTTTCTTAGACCCTAATTCTTTCTTCTTGGCAACCTGAACCATCACCTGAAAGGCCTTAGCAGCTCCTACTCTGCATCCTTACAGTTTCAGAGAACTGAAGGGCATATTATAGAAGGGTATGTTTGTCGTTCTTAGCATCAGTGGGGGAATAAGCATATTTTCCCCCAGGTGAAAATAGAGAGAATCATCAAATTCAGTAACAGCAACTAATAACATTATGCTCCAACATTGCTATAAAAACCTTTCTTGTATTCATTCATCCTCACAGCAACCCTATTTTTATTTATTGTTATTTTTTCAGTAGAGACAGGGTCTTGCTCTTGCTCAGGCTGGCCTTGAACTCCTGAGCTCAAAGGAGCCACCTGCCTCAGCCTCCTAAAATTACAGGGGTGAGCCACTGTGCCCAGACAGCAAAGGCTTTTTTTTTTTTTTTATTGAATGGTAACTATGTACATTAATGTACTTCTGGGGTAGAGTGGGGTTTTCACACTCAATCCGAAACACTTCCATCAAACTGGTTAACATAGCCTTCATGCCATTTTCTTAGTTATTATTTTAAAATGTTCACATTCTACTCTTAGAAAGATTCACTTGTACCCTTGTAAGATAAACCTCAGAAGTGATCCCTCCAATCCTCCTCCTTCCCCTCTTCCTCCCTTTTTTATTTTTATTTTTTTTGAGACAGAGTGTCAAGCTGTCCCCCTGGGTAGAGTGCCATGGAATCACAGCTCACATCAACCGCCAACTCCTGGGCTTAAGTGAGTCTCCTGCCTCAGCCTCCCAAGTAGTTGGGACCACAGGTGCCCACCGCAGTGCCTGGCTATTTTTTGGTTGCAACCATCATTGTTGTTTGGCGGGCCTGGGCTGGATTTGAACCCACCACCTTAGGTGTATGTGGCTGGCGCCTTAGCCACTTGAGCCACAGGTGCTGAGCTGAGCATTCTTAATCGATAATTATTGGAAGTCTCTTGGAAATGAATTGCCCAAAATTGCATCCTGTAGAACGAAGCATATGATATCCTCAGAGAAAATCCTTGGTCAGATATATTTAGGGGAACAATGAGTAGTTTATCCCTTCTAGAGAATCATACTACTTGTATGTATTTATATAGCCACAAAATATTTTCTTTTTCTTCTACTAAATACAGTATCATTGTTCTGCAGGATAAGCATTCGATAACACTGGTAATAAGCTCATATACGCTCTTGGAAGTCAACCAGCCACAGAAGGCACTTGAAGGAATAAGACAGTTCCCTATCTTCAGGGGTTTAGAGTACAGTGGGTCTCAAGAGATCATGACAGTACAGTGTGTGAGGATAAACACCAAAGGCTAAGAAAGCACCTGGAAGGAGGTCCTATTTGACATTTTCAGAAGTTTTCTAGAAGATACAATGTCTCAACTGGTGGAGAAAAAATGGTAGCGGAGAGTATTCCAGGCAGAGAGAACCTTTGGAGGTAAATTTAGAGAATTCAAAGTTCAGTATATTCAAAATGTAGAGATTGAAGTAGGGAAGAGGAAGAGATGAAGTGGGAGAGGAACCACCCAAGATGTAACAGGCAGGGGACTGGAGCCCATGTGAAGTGTGGGAACGAAATCGTCATGGCCCTGGTGAGAGGATAGCCATTTTGAGAGATGGCTGGTGGGAAAAAGTAATCAGAGTTCTGCTACAGATATTTTGAAACTTTTGACCATTAGAACCCTAGTGAATGTATAAGGAGATTGGTCTTCTGGAAATAAAACTTTTTTGTGTTATTTTATTACTATTATTTTTATTTATTTATTTTTATTTTAGAGACCAGGGATCTCCCTATGCTGCCCAGGCTATCCTCAAACTCCTAGGTTCAAGTGAGCCTCCTGCCTCAGCCTCTGAAGTAGCTGGGATTACAGGCTTTGCCTTATTTTTTGCTATGTAGCAATTAGGTATACAGTTGTAGAGGGTTTACTTGAAGTGATTAAGATTATTATAATTTTTTTACTGTTACTTGCATTTATTTTACATTGCTTCTATTCCTGTGCCATAAGTTTTTGTTTCTTCAGGTATAACTGTTTCGTCTGTGCTACCTCCTCCTCTGCTTTGGGAACTATTTGTTCCTTTTCAGTAAGAATCATCTCAGTGTGGCAGGGGGAGCTCATGTATGGGTTAATGTGACCATGAGCTCTGTGAGTTCGGTGACGCATCTCAGGTGCTTTGTACACCTGGAAATGGTCAGTGACCAGAGAATCTAGACCCAAACCCTCAAGTTCAGTGTCACTCTCTGCATTTTTAAGCATGTCCAGCAAAAGTTCAGTATTCTTTTTGGGCCACTGACTCTGTGTCCAGCCCTACTCTTTGGCCTGGGCACACCTGCCACCTCCACCATTGTAATGTCAGAATGATACACACGATTTCTTTAAAGTGACATCCTTCAGACACTTGGTGGCTTTTCGTATATGCATACCCTTGATGGCCTGGGCAGCTTCACATGTGTTCTTAAGTGAACACCAAGATTTGAACCTCTTGACTTAAATGACTTTGTGGGGTTTTCTGGGTCCAGTGAATAGCGAACCATTTTCACAGATCGCCCCAGGCTGCTTAGGGAAAGAAGAGCAGTGGTTCCTGGGAGAATTCCATTATTTTTTAAAAGAGATGTGGAATGCCTATTTCTAGGTGTAGCTAAAGGAATGCTCATGAAAATTTATCAGTGGATGGCTGGAAACTATTGTAAAAGCCCCTGGGTCACTGACTCAGGGAGAACAAGGTCTCTCTAGTTTGTTGGTAGAGCTCTCCTGTAGGCTAGATAAGAAAGCGATGTTTCTTGCTCTCCTTCCCTCTCCTTTCCTTTCATTACAGCTGGACTTGATTTATTGGATGCCTGGTGATCTATCTCTGATTATATTTGTTCTTTCCTTTTACTCAAAATTCCTATCAGTATAAATGTCTGCAGACCCACATAGTCACAAGTACATGTGTGCATGTTAGCTATTGGAGAAGTTTCTGTAATATTGTATGCTGGGAATATTATATTCCCCCTGGGGTGTCCAGTGGGATATTGCTGGTGTTCCCCATCTATTTGAATCTAGTGGATTCTTCATTCAGAGAGCATTTCATATGCTTTGCGATCCATAGAATATGTTTGGGGAAATGTACGGCTCTGTGCTGATGTACTGTAGAGGGCTGCTAATAAAAAGAAGAGACCGTGAATGCTTGTGTGTATGTCTTACCTCCCAGTCTCTCTCTGGTCAAGAGGGGGAAAAAGAAATGCTGAAGTTTGCAAACTTCAGAGCCAAATGGGCTGTGGCTTTCTGTAGAACATGGCTGACAGAACCTCGGGAAAAATGACCAAAAAGGAAAAGTTTGTCATCTATTCCTTAGCTCTATCTGAAGAAGAGGAATTTTCTTCTTCTTCTTCAAGCCTTCTCCTTGGCTGTCCATGTCATTTCCTTCCACCTCTTTCCCATCTCCCTGAGATCTTGGCAGTGATTTTTGTTCTTTCATAGCATCTTCACTGTCTCCTCTCTCCTTCCTTTTTGGAAGGGTCTTGTTCTGGCCCAGGCTTAACTACAGTGTTGTAATCATAGATCACTGTAACCTCCAGCTCCTGGGTTCCAGTGATCCTCCCACTTCAGCCTCCTGGGAAGCTGGGATTACTAGTAACTGTCCCTGAGCTCAGCCAATATTTTTATTTTTTGTAGAGACAGAATCTTGGAACTTCTGGCCACAAGTGATCTTCTCACCTGGGCCTCCTAAAGTGCCGGGATTACAGGTGTGAGCCCCTGTGCCTGGCTCTTCCTCTTTTTGTTGACCTCTCATTTGTCTACAAAGTCCTGTTTTTTCAACATAAAATAAACTTTCTCTTAACTTTGCCTACAAAATGTTGTGTAAAAGACCTCTGGTGTCGGTATTAAATAGAACATATTCCTCCTATGTAACAAGGAAATAAGCATTGTTATCAGTCACACAATTGTGAGCATTACTTTAGTGGAAGTACATAGAACACTCGGTAAAACCTTTGGCATTTATGAAAGTCTACATTAATGTTGATCCCTCCCAGAGCATCTTATACTGACTAGCTGCCTCTTCTGTATTATAATCTAGTTTCTGAATCTCTGTCAGTTTCTTCGTGATAAACACAATTTCCATACTTTTACTTTCTCTGCACCATTAAACACATTAGTTTTTCTTTGAAATTTTCCACTTTTGTAATGATGCAAACTTTTTTCTCCTTTTCCTACTTCAGGTTGTCATGATACCTGACATGTAATCTCTGTTCTTTTTTCCTTGAACTCTTTCTTCTGCACCCTCAAGCTTAGATGTTTCAAAAGGATTCTTTGGGCCAGGTACGGTGACTCATGCCTGTAATCCCAGCACTTTGGTAGGCTGAGGCAAGTGGATTGCCTGAGCTCACAGGTTTGAGACCAAACTGAGCCAAAGCAAGACCTCATCTCTAGAAGGAGCCAGGAATTGTGGTAGGTGCCTATAATTCCAGCTACTCAGAAAGCTAAGGCAAGAGAATCACTTGAGCCCAAGAGTTTGTGTTTGCTGTGAGATATGACATCATAGCACTCTAATGAGGGTGACAAAGTGAGACTCTGTCTCAAAAGAAAAAACAAAAAAAATAATAATCAACTCGGTGCCTGTAGCACAGTGGTTATGGTACTGGCCACAAGCACCAAGGGTGGCAAATTCAAACCTAGCCTGGGCCAGCTAAACAATAATGACAACTGCAACAAAAAAATAGCCAGGCATTGTGGCGGGTACCTGTAGTCCCAGGTACTTGGGAGGCTGAGGCAAGAGAATTGCTTAAGTCCAAGAGTTTAAGGTTGCTGTGAGCTATTATGGCACAGCACTCCACCAAGGGTGACATAGTGAGACTCTGTTTCAAAAAAAAGAAAAATACTCTTGGCTTTTTAAAATTTCCTCTATTCTCTGCTTTTCAGTGACCTTATGGCTTTCATCATCACCTTAACACGAACCTCTTCTAAATTCTCTTCCAAAAACATCTCTGCATTTCTAACTACCATGGACTTCCATCATTGCTTCTCGAAACCTTTGTTGTCTTTCCAGGACCTTCTGAAATTCTGTGTCTTCCATGAAGACTTCTGAAATATCCTCAGGCCGATGGAATTGTCCTTCTATAGAATCTTGTGGTCTACCCTTGTGCCATTTCTGACCTGCTCCCTTACTTAATATCTGTTCATAAATTTAAGTACTTCTCCTTTAGTGTTGGCATTTGGGGCAGTTTTTAATTATTTAATTGACTTATTTATTTTTTTGAGACAGAGTATCACTTTGTCTCCCGGACTAGAATGCTGTGATCTAAGCCTAGCCCACGGCAACCTCAAACTCTTAGGCTGAAGTGATCTTTCTGCCTCAGCCTCTTGAGTAGCTGGGACTACAGGTACCCTCCACAAAGCCCAGCTAATTATTCTATTTTTTAGCAGAGATGGGGTTATACTTTGCTTAGGCTTGTCTCAAACTTCTGAGATCAAGCAATCCTCCTGCTTCAGCCTTCCAGAGTGCTAGGATTATAGGCATAAAGCCATCATAAATATTTCATTTATGATATATAAATAAGTATATGTATTTTTTAAAGCTCAGTGTTTCTTCTTAGAGTGAGTATATTTTTAATGAGTGTATGAATAAACCTATTCTTCTTAGAAATATAAATTCTTTTTTTTGAGACAGACTCTCACTATGTTGCCCTGGGTTGAGTGGCCTGGCATCACAGCTTGCAGCAACCTCCAACTCTTGGGCCTATGTGATTCTCTTGCCTCAGCCTCCCAAGTAGCTGGGACTACAGGTGCCCACTGCAATGCCCGGCTATTTTTTTGTTGTAGTTGTCATTGTTTGGCAGGCCTGAGCTGGATAGGATCCAGCCAGCTCTGGTGTATGTGGCTGGTGCCCTTAGCCTCTGAGCTACAGGCACCGAGCCAGAAACATCCATGCTTTAAGGGACAAATGGAAAAGCTGGTAGAATGTGTCCTGCCTAAGGATTGTGAAGGCCTGGTTCCACACATCACAAGCTTCCCAAGGTCACTGATTTTAATGAAGTCTTTAGGAGAGTGGGTGTGGTAGGAACCAAAATTGGCTGTAAGATTAGAAATGGATTGCAGTCAAAATTATTCTCAAAAAAGTCCCTGGCTGGGCACGATGGCTCAGGACAGTCAGAATGGCTCACATCTGTAATCCTAATACTCTTGGGAGGCCAAGGTGGGAGGATTTCTTGTAGTCAGAGGTTCAAGACCAGTCAGAGCAACAGCGAGTCCCCATCCCTACTAAAAATAGAAAAAAAAAAAAGGCCAGGTGTTTTTGGCAGGTACCTATAGTCCCAGCTACTTGGGAGGTCAAGACAGGAGGATGGCTTGAGCCCAGGAGTTTGAGGTTGCTGTGCACTACGCTGATGCTACAACACTCTAACCAGCAGCAGCAGAGTGAGACTCTGTCTCCCACTCCCTGCCCTCCCCTCAATAAAAATAAAAACAAAAAGAAAAAGTCTCTTACATTGTTCCTAAAGTACAGACATAAAGATTTTTATCTCTAATCACTTGTTCTCTATGTTGGAATTTTATCCAGTTGAGTACTAGATTAGATTAAATAGAGTGTCTTGAAATACTAGACTTTATTCCCTGAGATGAGATGTGCAGACCGTGATATGCATGTGGGACTGGAGACCAGTGGGGAAGTGGTATATTCTTGCTGTCACACAACTTTGCCCTAGTGTCTACACACCAGTCACTCCTTGGCATTAGTTCTTTATGTGTGGTCTGGGGACTAGAGGTCCCCTGAGACCCTTTCAAAGGGTCCTCAGAGTCAAAATTATTTTCTCAGTGTCACTCAGATGCTATTTGCCCTTTTTATTCCATCTCCCATGAGTGTATAGTGGAGTTTTCCAAAGGTTACATCATGTGAATGCGATGATCTCACGTGGTTTAAATACTCTTTCCTTTTTCAACTACATGTCCGTGTTAAGGCCCATTGTTTTTTATACTTCATCCAAAAAGGCTTATTGAGACAGATTGAATGCGGAAACAAATATAAGAATCTAGCCATGTTGAGCCAGACATGAAAGAGATTTTCCAAAATAGCAGACAATGCTCTTTTCATAAACTTATTGTTTTTGGAAATTTTTACGTCAGCATGCGATAGGTTAAAATGAACTAATGAGACAAGTCTCAGTGTTGATTTTTTATATGATAAATATGGTAGACATAATTATTTTTTGGTGGACATAATTTGTATAAATGGAAGCTTTAGTGGGGCTATAGGCAGTGGCTTATGCCTGTAATCCCAACACTTTGGGAGGCTGAGGTGGGAGGATCGCTTGAGGCCAGGAGTTGGAGACCAGCCTAGACAATATAGCAAGACCCTGTCTCTACCAAAAATAAAAAAGTTAGCCAGGTATGGTGGCATATACTGTAGTCCTAGCTTCTAGGGAGGTTGAGGCAGGAGGATTGCTTGGGTTCAGGAGTTGGGGGTTGCAGTGATCTTTCAAAGTGCTACCACAGTCTAGTCTCAGTGACAGAGTTAAATCCTGTCTCTAAAACACACACACACACACAGTAGAGCCTTTTGGGAGTCCTTGATAACTCAATATGAAGGGATCCTAAACCCAAAAAGTTTGAGAACTGCTGCTCTTGGGCATGATATACAGGCAGTCACTGGGTTATGAACGAGATAGTTTCCATAGGTTTGTTCTTAAGTTGAATTTATATGTAAGTTGGAGCAGGAACATTTATCTATCACCTGTAATAGCTTCCCTTTGTAAGTGCGAGTCATATGTCAGTTGGATGTCTGTAACTTGGGAACTTAATTGTGTAATAGTCTCCATTCATAAGTGTGAGTTATACACAGGGCAGATGTTTGTAACTGACTATATTCCTGATATTCCTGAATGTGGAATGGCAGTGAAATGCCCATGCTTTTAAAATTGTTTCTCTCTCTGACTTACTTTTCACTTTCTAGCCTTTTCTCTAATTCTTTTAGCAAAGCTTTTTTTTTTTTTTGAGGCAGAATCTCGTTCTGTCACCCTGCATAGAGTGCTATGGAGTCATACCATGTTTCCCTGAAAATAAGACCTACCCAAAAAATAAGCCCTAGCAGGATTTCTATGCATTTGTTAAATATAAGCCCTACCCCGATAATAAGACCTAGTGATGGGCGTGGCCATTCAGCATATCTGCATGGCATGGCTGCATAGATACACTGCATAGCCATGCCATGCATTTCAGCGTGGAGCAGTAAGGAAGACCGGAATACCTTTTATTTGCCACAGCTCCTTTCTCCCAGCCGTTTGCACTTGTGTGAGTGCATGTGTCGTAACCGTGGTTGCAGGCATCCTATTGTGCACGTGGGGACAGCTAGGGGAAAGGAGTTCACACATCACTAGCGCCAGCCCCACCAACAAGGTTGGCTCCCCCGGTCAGGTTCCAGAAGATGACTTAACTGTATTTGAATAAATGTAGATTGTTGTATTATACTTAATAAAAATAAGACATCCTGGGCAGCATCTGTGGTTCAAAGGAGTAGGGTGCAAGCCCCATATGCCAGAGGTAGCCAAAACTGCAAAAAAAAAAAAAAAAAAAAAAAATCCCCTGAAAATAAGCCCTAGTGTATCTTCGTGAGAAATAATAAATATGAAACAGTGTCTTATTTTCGGGGAAACACGGTAGCTCACAGCAACTTGAAACTCTTGGGCTCAACTGATCCTCTTGCTCAGCCTGCCAAGTAGCTGAGGCTATAGGCACCCACCACCCCGCCTGGCTATATTTAGAGAGATGGTCTTGCTTTTGCTCAGGCTCATCTCCTGCCTGGCTTCCCAGAGTGTTAGAATTATAGCAAAGCTTTTGAATTTGTCCAAGTTACCTATATAGTATGTGTCTCTACCAAATTTTAAGCAGAAAATTACTGTTGTGGAATTTTTCTGCTGTGCTATGCTAAAAAAATAAGACAAACAATCTCCATTGTGTACATAAATCTGACTATGCATGACATAAATAAAATTTAACCTGTAACTCCTAGTAAAGACTTTATTATCCCAGAGGATGGTAAATTTCCTGAAAGGAAGTTATTTAAAAGTATAGTTTCACTGGTCATCCTAGGAAGAGGTTTTCTAGATTATGCATTTCACTCAGAGGTAGTCTTAGTAAAAGTTTTGGATAATTTAACAGGGTATGTGTAACATAAATAAAGGCTATCTGTGTGCACAGATAATAGATTTGTGGGTATTTTGCCACTTAAAAATTGGGGAGGATTATGTATATCTGACTGAAAAATCTTAATGGATTAGAGTGCTTGTACCACATACAAATAGGCCCTGCATTCAATTAAAGCTCTGTATTTTGCTATCCTGGGACAATTATAAAGAAAATTCATAAAGTAACCTTCCATTGACTCTTCTTAACAAGATGATTTAACATGGTCTGAAATCACAGATGTTTCATTTGTATATTTAATTCACCAGGAGACTGGTCAAACCCTGAGTGGCATCTGAGCAAAAGGATGTCTTCCATTGCTATTTTGAAATTGGGTTTCGGGGCTGAAATGATGAGGGCTTTCTCCAATTTGGAAGAGAGAGGAAAGGCTATGATATCATTTTAATCTTCATCTTTATGATAAACTCTTCAGGAATGGTCACTGTTGAGCTCTCCTAAGTTGGCCGTGTGGAGGATTCCTAAATGTTTTACTCACTTTCTTGTGAGTTTATATGGCCTGGAAATTTATTCTGAGGTTCCAAATGCCTTTGCTTGACAAATCAGCGTAGGAAACATCAGTACAATTTCTCACCTATGCAGCAGTGATGTTACCAAAAAAAAAAAACCCACAAAAAATTAAAACTACCAGCTAAATAGTGCCTACCTTTTCCCACCTCAAACAAGAAAAATACATGAAGTTGTCTTTGTACTCTTTGTGAAGCATTGTCAAATAGCAACTCCTGGACAGAGTATTTAGTGAAAAATCAGTCGGTGTACCTCATGCCAATGTTGGTGGAGCCGGCCCTTGATTTTGAGATATTTTAGGTTTGAGATATTTTTAACAGATATTTTGTCTGTTTTCCTGAGACTGTCCCTCTTGGACTAAGTGAGTCAGATGAGATATTGCTGTAGAATTCATGCAAAACCCTGTAGAATTCATGCAAAACCCTGTAGAAGGCCCTGAGCTGACCCTTCCAAGTGAATGTGTTGGCTTTGCACTGATGGAGTTTTCCTGAGCTGACAGATGATTGTGTACCCTAGAGACCAGCTGCCTGGCACTCAGTTTGAAGGGGGCGGGGGTGTCTTGCTCCAAGGGAGAAGCTCTGCAGAGAAAACATCAAATGTTGATCTGGAGTCTGAGAATATTACCTATCTATTTGATGAATTCTGGCTTTATGGATTTCAAGATAACACTCTCTTTTGAAGTGGATTACAATAAGGTTAAGAGAGAAAGCCCAGTGAGTCCAAATAAACATGGTTACTGCTATGATGTTGTTAAAATATTAACAGACTGAGGACGCCAGAATGGGAATAAATTGTCAAATACTGTGGAAGTATTTGATAAAGTTAGATTGTTTTAAAGGTGAAAAACTATTAAAAGAAAACAAATGACCTGTTACTTTAGTTTCCTTTTATCCCAATCATGGAGGCAGAGTGGATGTTAGAAAAAAAATCATTTTTTGAGAATTAAGGAATACCTCTAAAAGTATGCTTTTTCAGAGATTCCTCTGAGAGACTCTGTCATCTGGAGACCCTAAAAAGGCGTAGAGTAGAAAATACAGGTTGAGAATCTCTAATCCAAAATACTCCAAAATCCAAAATGTTTTAAGTGCTAGCGGGATGCCAGAAGTGGAAGATTCCACACCTGACCTCATGTGACGAGTGGCAGTCACAATGAAGTTGCAACTGTTTTTTAATGCACAAAATTATGAAAGTATTGTGTGAAACTAAATTTAAGCTGTGCTCACAAGTTGTATGTGAAACATAAATAAATTTCTGCTGGAAAGTGGACCCCAAAATTTGTGTCTGGCCTGAAGGCTGAGAGTGTTCTTGGCTTTGTTCAGGAAAGAATTCAAGCCCTAAGTTGGAAACAAAAGCAACATTTATTAAAGAAACAAATAGCAAGCAGGCTCCCCCACAGACAGAGTTGCACCTTTGCATTGCTGGTGAATAGTATTTATGGCTATCTCTTGACATAGGCTAAATCAAGGGAGAATATTCATGGATTTTCTGGGGGAAAGGGTGGAGATTTCCAGAAATGAAGGTGGGTTCCTCTTTTCACACTCTGTAAGGTAACTTCCAGGGTTATAATGATGAATGTAAACTGTCGTGGTGCCAGTGGCATATCTTTTAGGGTGCTCATACATTATAAGCAGGGCATAATGAGCAAGAAGGGTGAGCCTTGTTTTTTTCCACTCTTACTTAACCTGTTTCTTTATGGCATCCTGATTTCCTGTTTGTCTTGGTTTGGGCCTTGTATTATTATTATTTTTTAATGATTGATTTTTATTTTTTAAGTTTTTTAATTAAAAATTTTTCTGTTTACATTTCAGATTAATATGAGGGTACAAATATTTAGGTCACACTGTTTTCATTTCTAAGGTAAAGTTCAAGTTGTAGTTGAGCCCTTCAACCAGGTGTGCTGTATACCCTGACTTTGTGCACATTAGGTGAGAACTTGCCAATCCCCTTCTCCCTCCTCTCTCCCCTTTCCCTCCTCTCCCTTCCTCTCACTTAAATATACTTCTCTTTTTCTCTCCTGTGGGCATGTAGTTGTTTATATCTTGGTTTCATATTAGTATTGAGTACATTGGATACTTGCTCTTCTATTCTTGTGATGCTTTACTAAGAAGAATGTATTTCAACTCCATCCAGGTAAATACAAAAGATATAAAGTCTCCATCCTTTTTTATGGCTGAATAGTATTCCATGGTAGATATATATCATAGCTTGTTGATCTGTTCCTGAGTTGATGGGCACTTAGGTAGCTTCCACATCTGGGTGATTGTGAATTGAGCTGCACCAGAGTTGGGCCTGCTAATTCCCTATCTCATTTTAGACTTGGGTCCCATTCCCAAGATAACTCATTTCGTTTTTGGATATTTCTTTGGAAATCCCCACCTTCATTTTGGGCCTAAGATTGGATATAAAGTATAATTTTGTTTAGGGTGAGGCAAACTGAGACCAACATTATTTCCCTCCCGCCTATAACAACAATTAAAAAAATGAACAAAACATATCCAGTCTCCCAAGACTGCCACGACAGCTGCACAAGTGACATAATCCCCTCTTGCAACTACGATGGCCATGACTGTTTGCTGCTCCAGTGGCAGAGGCCAGCACATTGGATGTTTGTCCCATATAGATTTGAGCTATTGAATCACAACCAACAAATATTTGGTTCTCTGTTGCACTGGACGGGGAGCAGGGATCTCTACTGTGTGTTGGAGAGTATACAGAAAAGGTTACTCTTATGAGGTAGAGGGGAAAAGAAAGTTCTATATTGAGGATTGTTTGAAACACAACCAAGGCTGTCTTTTTGTAGTTTTGAGATAAAATATGGAAGTTGTGGGAGGAAAATTTCTATGTTCTTATTTCATACAGGCTTCTTGTTTACACCTTTGGAGGGAAACTTGTATACATGGGTTCCTAAAGTTCTAGTTAAGTGTGTTCACTTCATGGCTTGTTCAATAAGCATTGCCTTGGGGCCGGGTGCTGTGGCTCATGCATGTAATCCTAGCACTCTGGGAGGCTGAGACGGATGGATTGTTTGAGCTCAGAAGTGTGAGACCTAGCTAGACTAAAAATAGAAAAACAATTAGCCAGCATTGTGGCCAGTGCCTGTAGTCCCAGCTGCTCACTTGGGAAGCTGAGGTAGGAGCCCAAGAGTTTGAGGTTGCTGTGAGCTATGATCATGCCATGGCACTCAAGCCTAGAGCAACAGAGTGAGACTGTCTCAAAAACAACAAAAGATAAAAACCCCAAAATAATCATTGCCTGGGCCCCGGGGCAACAGAAATGACTGGCACTGGGCCTATGGGAGCTGGAGTCCAGGAGGGGACAGTGGGCCCATAAAGCAGTATGAGATACATGTGAGGGAAATTTGGAGGCCAGGAGGGATTTTTCTAGGAAAAAAAAATACACCCCAGGCCACCAACCAAAAGTTGGTGTTTACGTTTGATATAATCAGAAATACTAGCTAGGCTGTATTGAGCCTTAATAAGACCCAGGAAGAAATCCCAGCCTTTATCTAATGCTTTCAGATGGCTCTAGGAGGTATTTTATGATCTCCATTTTTATAGACGAGCAGACAGGCATGAAGAAATTGAGTAACTTTCCTGGAAAGTTCCACTTTCCAGCCTTTCAAAAGAGAGAATAGTTGAGCACAGATTCCTTAACTTGTATATTTAGGCTCCTAAATTGTGGACGCTTTTTGCATCTGTTTTTAATAGCTACTTGGTGTACATTAAGTTTAATAATAACAATTTCTCATATTTCGTCCTTTTTATTCTACTTTCCTTGAGAGCAGGAGTTTTGTTTCGTTTGCTGTAGGAGTCCCATCCTGCAATATGGAGACTTGTCCAAGGTATTTATTGAATGAATTCATAGATTCAGATATTTGAAATTCAAAATGAAGGTTTTCTTTTTTTTTTAAACGAAGATTTTCTTAAGGACATACTGACTCCTCTGTAGCACCTTTGTCAGTGCTTTGCAAAAATTAGTACTTAATACATGTTTAGAGAATGTATAAATGAAACTATCATTTTTGAATAGGGGACAGTGTTGACTGATTCTGATACATTGTGCCTTTTTTATTGGCGTGAGTAATAGATTGTGATTTCTCTGTTTAGTTCCTTTTAAATTCTAGGACTCTGGATTTTTCCAAGTTTACATTTTTAGAGGTTTGCCAATTTAGTGGAAGTCTCTCAATATATAGAAAATATTGCTGACTGTGCAGAAGGGTAAAAGGGTAGAATGACTTGAGATGAATCATCTAGCCTTTATCTAGGAAGTTTTCCCTGCTTATAGATAAGTTTTAAAGACACACGAAGCAGTCAGTCAATCTATTTTTTTTCCTTTCCTTTCTTTTGTTAAACAAGAGCTAATTATCTAGATTTCTATTGAGTGATGAACGCTTATGTTTAGGGTTGGTGCATATTGGACAAGATCCATTGAACTATGTAAAGGATTTCGTTAAGTTGCCTCATTAGTAATCATCTGGATACCTGAAGATAGGGTGGTAATGAGACCATAGCTGGATCTGTAACATGTTTGCTGGCCTGGTGCATTTCATCCCATGGTAGGATAGGAGTAGATGAAAGAGTGAGGTGGGAATTGCACCAGTGTGGAGTTTGAACAAGCGCCTCTGTAGAAAGCTCATTTTCATCCCTGTTCTAATACATAGTGTATAAAACAGTACATGCACTGGGATCGTGGTCCCTCTGTGACTCAGAATGGGATTTCACAGCAGAGTAGGAAAAGCTACTTCATGCCATTGTTTTCCCCAAATGATTAAATTAAGCCTATTTGCCTATTGTTAGAAATTGTTTTTTTGTTTCTTCAAATGAATAACCTAACCTAGGTATTATTAAAAAAAAATAAAACAGTACATGCAAACTTATTCCTATGACAAATGATTTCATAGTAGGCTCGGCACCTGTAGCTCAGTGGTTAGGGTGCCGGCCACATACACTAGGGCTGGCAGGTTCGAACCCAGCCCAGGCCTGCTAGACAACAATGACAACTGCAACAACAACAACAACATAGCTGAGCATTGTGGCAGGTGCCTGTAGTCCCTACTGCTTGGGAGACTGAGGCATGAGAATTGCTTAAGCCCAGAGTTTGAGGTTATTGTGAGCTGTGACTTGACGGCACTCTATTGAGGGCGATATAGTGAAACTCTGTCTCAAAAAAGAAAAAAATTTCATAGTAGGACAATGTATTTTCTATTAGGACAAGACCAATCTCATTAGCTAGCTGTCTATGGTGCAGGCAATGTCCCCCTTTGCCTGGACTTGGAATACAACTTATGGAGGGGTTTGGTTGTGACTTGAATTTTGTAGACTAGAAGGGATTTTGTTAGGGAGAAGAGCGAGTACCAAGGTCTTACTTGCATTTGGGGACAGTGACAGGCCGTAGGACGTGCTGCTGCACAGCCAGTGGTAAGCTATGCTTGCAGAATGTGCATCTGGTCTTGCTGAGGTTGCTTCTCTCCTCTCTTCAGTTTTCTGTGAAGTCTTAGCCACTCCAAATGAGTGAGAATTTTGAAGTTTTGAGAGCTTGACATTCTCTCCATAGGCTTATGGTACAAGATATGAAAATGTCTTTCAGCAGAATTAAGAGAACACATCAGGTATATCTTTACTTCCTTGCTAGAGGTTTGTATATTTAGAGATCTTATTAGTCAATGTGAGATTGTATTGTATTTTGATTTTCACACGTGGCTCAATTGTGCCTGTGTTGTGTATAATCAAAGCCAGTAAATGCTTAGCTTGTTTAGGGTTGGCCTTGGCATTTTAAATTGTCATCTGCAATACTTAAATATATCTTAAGTATCTCCCTGAACTACTGTGGTTACACTGTTTTCTCACCTGGAGTATTACATAACCACACTTTCTGTTTAGTTTCAGAAATCCTGGATTGAAGGAGTCTTTGACAAGAGAGAATGTAACAAAGTTATACCCAGCTCAAAAGATCCTCATAGGTATAATCTTTAATTATATATTTCTTTTTAAAGGGAGGAACTTTTTACTTGAAGGATTGTTTATAGAAACTTAGAGACATGACTTGTCTCAACGATTTGATAAGATCTACAAAGTTAATGTTTTCAGTGTTTCTTTCACTTTATAAAAGTATTACATGATTGTTTTAGAAAATCTGATAAGAACAGAAACCTTGTCAGTCTTGTGCCTCTTAACCCATGGCCTCTGACAGTGTCTGCCACATAGCAGTCTCCTGATAAAAGTCTGTTCAATGAATTAATGAAGTATAAAGAAGAAAGGATCTAATTGTAATGACATTACTGTTAATATTGTGGTGGATTTTATCCCACTTGATGCTCTTGTTTCTTTTGGTGGGGGGATAGAAATTAAAGAACTATTTGGTGGTATACCCTTTTTGCCAGATTTGGATACGTAATTTAACTTTTGAATATTGAATACTCAATATATTGTGAAAGTTGTGGAAAGTTCCTTATCCCCTGGCCAGGTGCAATGGCTCACACCTGTAATCCTAGCACGCTGGGAGGCCAAGGTGGGTGGATTGCTTGAGCTCACAAGTTTGAGACCAGCCTGAGCCAGAGTGAGACCTCATCTCTAAAAAGTAGCCGGCCATTGTGGCACGTACCTATAGTCCCAGCTACTTGGGAGGCTGAGACAAGAGGCTTACTTGAGCCCTAGTTTGAGGTTGCTGGGAGTATGATGCCTCGGCACTCTACTGACGGCAGCAAAGGGAGACTGTCTCAAAAAAAAAAAAAAAAAGAAATTGTATCAAAACATTTATATTCTAGTTCTAGAAAAGTTCACTTGTACCCTTATTAGACAGATATATAGGTGATCTGACATGAAATCTATGTTAACCAGCTTGATGAAAGTATTTCAAATTGTATATGAAAACAGTACACTGTACCCCATGTTTGCATTAATGTATATAGCTATCAATTAATTAAAAAAAAAAAGAAAGAAACTTCCTTATCCCTGATCAAAGTGTCTATGGAAAATAATGACTGGGATATTTCAGCACCCTGTGCTCCCAGTATGCACAGGTAACTTTAGTTTCATTTTCCTCCCCTAAGCTTTTCCTTTGAGCAGGTAATGGGCAGCAGAATGGAATGCGTTTGATTACTTAGAGTTCATGACAATCCTTTGGAATCTCTACTTGTAGGCTAAAGTTCAAAAAGAAAAAAAAAAAAAAACTGCTGTCACTGAAAGATAGGGAAAGGAAGGGCTGTGAAAAATTCCCCAGGGTAATCAGACTCATGAAATTAAAATTGAACGACAGTGCCTTGGAGAGAGAAATTAAAAGGAAAATAGAAGAGCAATATTTTAATGAGGACAGTCCGCTCAATTTTTAGATTCCTTTGAGCAATTGGCCTTATATTCATTTAAGGTGTAGAAGTATAACCAGATGCTTATGGAGGGTAGTGTGCTGAGGTTCTTGAAATTCTAGTTTTGGGGGATGACTGAAATATTGCTCTTTGTTAAACATTTACCAGTCCCACCCTCACGGAATTATCTGTGATTTATAAGCCCTGTGATTGGAAATTCTTTTTTTACCTGCTTAGAAAATGTTTACTATATCCCGAGGTAACCTTGATTTTCCCCTTCAACTTTTATGACATCTTGTAATATGATGGTATGTGCTGTGGAAAGCAGATTTAAGCTCCACTGGCTCCTTCTACTTTTGTAAACAGATAATCATCTTTTTAATCACCCTGAACCTCACACAAAGTGATGAAATTACGATTCATAAGTCTGTTATTACCCCATACACTCAAAAGAACATTAATGATCCTAATTCTCCACGAATGGTCCAAGGCATGTTACATTTTATGAAGGAAAAAAGCAGTCTCCATTTTTTTGGTATTGTAAAAAACAGTTAATGGATGACTATGGTTCTTTCTCCTATGCCAGCCTTTTTTTTTTGATCCTAGTAGGATTCTGAAAATTGCAGCTTTTGTGAAGTTTTCTTCATTATGATGGACAGGAAAAGGCTGGTAGTTCACTATCATAAATTTTGATAAAAGTTTATCTTGTGTATTGATTCTTCTTATAGCTCCTAATAGAAAACAAATCTGATAGATTTAATTATAACACCTTTTTCCTTCTCATTTTCAACTTGTGGAAATAAGGCTTCCGTGAAAAGACATTCCCCAAAAGGCTGGGATAGGAAGATGTGAAAGGCCTGAATATTAGTTTCTGAATAACCTGGAGTGACCCTTCTTCTATGAGCATTACCTTTTCTTCCATTATTTTAACTAGAATTCTGTTAAAATTCTTTGGGTTGAAAATATAATCATTGTCTTTTTTTTTTTTTTTCTTTTTGGCCAGGGTTGGGTTTGAACCCACCGTCTCCGGGTATATGGGGCCCGGCACCCTACTCCTTTGAGCCACAGGCGCCGCCATATAATCATTGATTTTTACAATGCTAATCCCCAAATTTAGAAGGTGCTTCTGAATCATAAAAAAATAAAAGATTTTTCAGGGTAATCATTATAATCATATCAACTGTCCCTTGATTTGATGGTGTTTTATTATTGCTTTAAATGTGTTTATATACAGGGTGGCTGTAAAGTTTGTGTGCAATTTAAAATTGCACAATATTTTAAATTGCACATGAAGTGTATGGCCACATTAGATATGTTTTCTTACTTGATTGTCAACAAGTCTTTGTCGTCATCATAGTTTAATAACAATAAAGCTATTGAGCCAGGCAACTTAGGAGGCTAGAGTGGGAGGATTGCTTGAGGCCAGGAATTTGAGACCTTGGGTAACATAGCAAGAACTATGTCTGTAAAAAAACCCCTCCCCAAAACAACAAAAAACCTCCAGCTATTATGCTTACACATAGTGGATGATAATGTACTGTATACTGTAAGACATATGTATTACTTTAGATAATCCTTTTGATAAAGTAATGGGGCAGATATTATTTTCAGATGTGAAGACTGAGGCTCAGAGGATTGTTAAACCCATGAAATTTAAATCTAGGTATTGTTCCAAACTCAATTTTTTCTTAAATAGATCATAGTTTGTGCAGTACAGTTGTATGTAGTAAATGACAGAATGTTTGTAAAATGTTCTATGAAAATTCAGCAAACCTTGATTTCTAGACCTTAGAAAATAATATTCACTGTATAAGCATTAAATATGTTTTCAGATACATAATAACCTAATAGAAGTTTTATTTCTTTAATTTAGATGTGCTCCAGCATGCCAGGTCTGCCAGAATTTGATCAGGTAAGGCTGAGATGATATGATTCTTTCTAACTTGGAGATACCCTATTTAAAACTCACTGAATGGACTCAGTGAAAGGTGCATGCCCTGCCCCTTAACAAGGCCAGTTTTTAAAAAAATTATTTTTTGATGGAGAGTGATTATTTGAATATAACAGGCTACTTGAATTACTTAGACAAGTAAATGGCTAAGGGGCTTTGGCAAGAGCTTCTACCAGTGGAAGACTTGTAAAGCATTCAATTTTAATACTGCGATCAAATTTTATTTGAATAATCAAGATGCTTCAGACACACACAGCACTGTATTTGATCTATAACTTGTAGGTGATGTGTGGCATACCACGCTGGTGGGCAAAAATAACTCTTTAGTGTGATACAAATTTTAACAGTGATTTGCATATTAAACTATGTAACTGGTTTTACCTTTCTTTTTTGTTTAGGTGGAGGAAAACGAAATTTCCTTAATTTTGATCATAGCCTGAAATTTATATTATGGGTTGAACCAAAATTAATTAATTTTTGCAAAGAATGTTTGGAATCTCCAGTTCCGCAAGACACAGGGAAAGGAAAACAGCATTCACAGATGGGGGGAGTAAGGGAAGGGGGCTGTGTGGCGGGGGAGAGGTCCTACTTAGTTGATCTCTTTCACTTTTTCCTCAAATTCATTTTTCTTTTCAGTAATTACTTAAAATTTTGCTAAAGTTCCAAGCAAACATAAGAAGTAAAAAAGCCTCATTTTACTCCTACTTTATTCTTCAGAAATTCTCCCCGTCAACATCCTCCCAAACCCCACAATCTTCAGAGGTAGCAAAAATGAAAATACAATATGCAAAAGCATTTATTTGCAACCTCAAGTTATTAAAAACAGTTAAAACTCATCATTTTTTGCACTTCGCCCGGTCCTAGTTTTCTTTTTTTGATAGGGAGAACCATCAGTCTCGATACTAGTGACTGTGTGATCCTCCTCCTCCCCTCAGAATCTCATTTATTTTCTGTTTTTGGTTTGTTAATTTATTTAAGCTTTTTTGTTATTGTTTGTTTGTTTTTTGTTGAGACAGAGCCTCAAGCTATCCCCCTGGGGGACAGAGTGCTGTAGCATCATAGCTCACAACAACCTCCCACTCCTGGCTCAAGTGAGTCTCCTGCCTCAGCCTCCCAAGTAGCTGGGACTACAGGCGCCCGCCACAACACCCAGCTATTTTTTGGTTGCAGCTGTCATTGTTGTTTGGAGGGTCTGGGCTGGACTTGAACCCACCACCTTAGGTGTATGTGGCTGGCGAGTTAGCCGCTTGAGCTATAGGCGCTGAACCTGTTTGTTTTAAGTAGGGTTTTTCCTCTGTTGCCCAGGGTAGAGTATAGTAGCATTGTCATAGCTGACTGTAGCTTTAAGCTCCTGGGCTCAAATGATCCTCTTGCCTCCGCCTCTGGAGTAGTTTTTAATTTTTAAAACTAAATGATCCTCTTGCCTCCGCCTCTGGAGTATTTGTAGAGATAGGGTCTTGTTATATTGCCCAGGCTGGTCTTGAGCGCCTGGCCTCAAATGATCTTCCTGCCTCAGTCTCCCAAAATACTGGGATTATAGGTGAGAGTGACTGTGCCCAGTCTGAACCTCACTCATTTCTGATGCCCTCTCTGTTACAGCCATCTGTCTGGGGCTCTGTTTCTGAGCTTTTTTTTTTCTTCAGTATCATTGATCCACTCCTTTCAAATGCCACTCTTTTTCATCATCACCATTTTGTAATATAGTATCTTGATCTCTGATAGGACAAGTCATCTATGCTTTATTCTTTTTTTTGCAGTTTTTGGCTGGGGCTAGGTTTGAACCCACCACCTCCAGCATATGGGGCTGGCGCCTTACTCCTTTGAGCCATAGGTGCGGCACTATGCTTTATTCTTTTTCAGAATTGTTTTTGCCCTTTGGGGCACTTCTTTTTTTTTTTTTTTTTTTTTTTTGAGACGGAGCCTCAAGCTGTCCCCCTGGGTAGAATGCCATGGCATCACAGCTCATAGCAACCTCCAACTCCTGGGCTCAAGCGAGTCTCCTGCCTCCGCCTCCCAAGTAGCTGGGACCAC